>SGPL01000018.1:0-126824 GCA_004802705.1 Bondarzewia mesenterica
ATGCACTCCTGCAAGGCCTCGGCGAGCTGGCCACACGCGCAGGCATCCGCATTCAAAGTCACCTCGCCGAAGCGCGCGACTAAGTCGACTGCGTCCGTACCCAACGCGGCGCCGAGGACATCGACGTGTTCGACCGAGTAAGTCACCCTCATCCCGAGATCCCCCACATCAACATCATAACTTACTTCACGCACTTTTCCTTCCTCATCACAGGAACATCTATTGGGCGAACGCACGATCTAAGCGCGTTGCACTTTCCTGTCGCCGACCCAACTGGCGCACCTGTCCGCATATGGGATGGCTCTCGCACATTGCCCGCTCTTCAACATTCAACGCTTACTTTTCAGCCCAGCCTCTGCGTCTGCACGAAGCGCTGCGCTGTGGCATGCGCGTCGGGCTCGGGTCGTTTCGAGGATGCGAGAGGGCATGAGGTCTGAAAGCGCCCGAGTGCCCGGTGCGGTGCTCGAATGCATCTTCTGATTCACAAATCCAAAGCGACCAGATGATTTCAATACCTGAGCGCGAAAGTATGGGTTGGTCGCGGTGTTCGAGACCACGATAGCCATGGGATAGTCATCGCCCGAAGGAACGGCAAGGTTGAAAGAGGTCCTGGACACCTTCATGAGTTATCTATGCGGGTGTGAATGCAGTGCCCTTGTCGTTCCCCACAGTCAGTGTCTCATTGGCATACTTATGCTTGGACTCACTGTTTGCGTGCGAATGTTGCTCCATTTCCTATAGAGCTATTTACAGCGTGCTTCCCTTGTTGGTGATGTCGGATGACAGCTGAATGAGATTTTGAGTGCTGTTGGGTGTGTAGATGCGTGTGTATACATTGGATCGAGGTTACTGAACGCACCTTGGGCATTTGGAGGCGATCGAGTGTCTCGTGAATGCGGCAGGATACATACCTGGTCCTACAAGAGGCGGTCGAGGTGGCTGTGACATCGAGCTCAGGAAACGACCGTCCGAAATCCCGTGGTCGTTCAACGCCGATCCGAGTCCAAGGTGGGCTCGCCGACCCAGATTTCCTCCGGCTCGCCAACAGCAACGTGCACCAGGCACACACCCACGGCATGCATGAGGAGGTCCCAGAGTGCGCGTTCTGCAGGGTCGCGCTATCTGTAGGCGGGGATGAGGAGGGGTAGGGTCGGTGAGGAGAGGAGGAATGTGGAGAGCGTGGAGGAGAGCAGCGTAACCATTTACTAGTAACTACCCATATGAGAGAAATCACGTGACGGTGGCCAAGGGTTGCATATACACAATACCGTTATGGCGGTGTCTGAGGTCTAGCAGATCATGCCGAGTGTTGTGGCACGGCAATGTCTTTATTTGTAGCTGGTCTCTCCCGGATTCCATACTCATCAATCATCGTGCCTCAGCATCCTCCTGTCTGAGGCAGATTTAGACACTTCCTTCAACCTTCGTACCTAAGGCTGGCGCTCGACTCGCCGGTGAGGGTCTGGTCGCCGTGTTCCTTCAAACTCGACTACGAAAAAAGAAAAGAAAAAAATCACATCCTTCGTCGACTCCAACTCCGTGTATGACACCACAACCGATCATCACTTCGTTTCGCCTCGGCCGACCTCGTCTTAAGTCGTCTCCGCAACGCTCGCCTCTGCCTCGCTCGTCCTCCTCCAACTCTTCTCCCGCATATACACTTTCGACCTCAGACTTTCGGAACAGCCGCCATCCAATTCGAACTCCTCCTTTCCACCATTCTCTTTCTTTCTCGCGAAGGCGTGCGCAATGCCCTCCTCCGTGCACCCTCATCCTCCAGCATAAACGTCTCAGACGTCCTCGTCACCAACATCTCTCTCTTACCTCCCCTCCTAGGCATCCCCTTTCGCCTCAGCGTCGCCATCTACCCTCTCGCAGCGTCCATCGAGCTCCTCGCAGAACCGCTATATACCCGCGCTCAGATCGATCTTCGCTTTGACGTGCGCGTGCGCGCAGAGGGCGCAGCGGTATTCCTCAAGACTTTTATCACCTTCCTCGTCCTCGTCCTCAGCACACCGGAATACGCCCTCGCGTTCGCCGCTGGACAGGCAGCGTAGGGGGTTGCCACCTTTTTGACATTTTGGTTTGCTTGCGCGAAGGAAACTCGAAGGTCCGGTTGGACATTCACGGCAAGTAAGTACGTGTGCCTCGCGTCTCGTGAATGAAGACTTTGACGCGCGTGCTACTTGCTAGGAAGCAGAATGTGTATTTCGACGCGGCCCTGCTCTGCGTCGCGCGTACGCGTTCCTTTGAACCACCAGCAGTAGTTCCGGTCCGAGTGCGTGATTCTTCGAGTCTGAAAACTGTTTAAGAAAAAAAAAACATAAAGCCAGAGCGACGGGGGTGGGGAACGTACATAAAGCAATAAGAGAGAGACTCGGAGAGAGGAAAACGAAAAACACGATGTAAAGTAACTTACACTGGAAGAGTTCTACTATCCCGTTATTTGTGTGGTTTTGTTGACGGGCATTTTCCTTAGTCTCCGTGGCCAGTGACCATACAGAAGACAGTCGTTCTGTCTTGAACATCTTTCTTATGGAAGACAACCATGGCTACAAGCTCCTTCATTCAGCTGAAAGACATCGCGTTCAAAATCCATGCAGTTGTTGAGCTGCGAAGAAGCTGGCGCGCAACGTATCAGATGATTGCTCCTCTGGTTGTGCGTTGCTATTTTGTCTTCCCTTAGAGCCTGCTCATCAATGACGACATGAAGGAGAATGCTAGACCATTGTTTGCAAATGTACCAACCCCCTCCATTCCAGATTGTCTGCTGCATCTGAAGGAGTTTTACTTGGTTGCACCAAGACGCACGGATCCTGTCATTGGCTTCAGTGACCTCCTGGAGACGATTGGTATCTACGTTCCCAGTGACAGTGAAACAGAGGACCATTCGTTGCCCCCAACTGAGGAAAGCCCTCTACCCGACGACGGCTCAGATGCTCCAATGGATTTGGACGAAGTGCCTCCATCTCCCAATCCACACCAATCCGTGAGCTGTATCAGCCTTCAATCGATTGATTCATCTGACGATAGATGTCGTAATGTTGGCAACAGACCCCTTCCACACCGATCTCAAGCAGACTGGGAGGCAGGACTATTTTAGAGGCGACTGCGTTACCTCGGCAAGTGAGTGGAGGGCTTTGCACCTATTCTGCTATGCTTACAGTAGCAGAGTAAAGAAGAAGGGTTTGAAACAGATGTCGCAGAGCATGTACGCCTATCTGCTGATTATAGGTGTGGTTTTAATCCATTGTCTCTGATTTTTAGATGGATCAAGCCACAGTGACAGACACGGTGCGGATACAGATGTGGATGGAATGCTGGCAGTCTAATGCTGACCATCACACAGACGACAGTTCACCAAATCGGGCCCAATCGTTGCCAGTACTGTACCTCGATGGGCATGTCACCTTGCGTACAGCCTGCCCCAGGCGCAGCGTGTATGCCGTGTCGGAAGGGGAAGCGAAAGTGCACGATTGCATTGCGACGAGGCCGGCCGAGGACCGCTAAGACCGCTAACCTTTTGAGGACCGCATATCCGCTGAATCCGCAAATGAAGAGTGCATCCGCATCATCCACAACTTCTGAACCGTATGAAAATAAAAATTCACCAGCTGCCAGATGGTCGCCTTTACAGACGGAGGATGTGGCCATCATTGATGACAGTCAGGTATTTTCTAATGCCAGGGTCGTCACTCCTGATGCCCGCCCGGCATCCCCCCATCTTCCGTCTACGTTCAATATTCGTGGCCTCGGACCGTCGTCCTCATCTCAGGAGAGGATCCATACCCTGGAGCGCGAGGTGGAGGGGTTGAAGGACAATATACGTTACCTATTTCATATTCTGGGCATCGAGGGGGTTGAGGGGAGCCTTTCGTCACCGCATAGCAATCTGGAAACATCATTTTAGACAGCGGTTATAGTTACCAGGCTGGACAGTAGGGGGGTGACGTACTGGAGGTCATGGGCGGGAGAGAGTTCTCAACCTTTCCAGCCCCATTCAATATGTTCATTATCCGTCTCATTTCCCATCTACCCGTGCAACTGTCGATCAGCTGTGCATCAATATTTAGCGCGGAAGTTCTCATGTCCGAGCGCAATGCATCGTCCAAGCTCCAGGATGTCCGTCGTGGGCCATGGTCCATCCTCTCAATGGTCGACAGCCTCCCCTCAGGCAAAAGCACAACCTCCGTGCGTTGAAAGACGATATAGTGAACATAACCACGCAGTCGTATTCCCTACACCCAAACGTGCACTAACGAGATAGTAATGATACAACAAAGTTCCCAGAAAGATGCGTAAAAATACAAAGTGCAGAAACGGTCTCTCCCGTGCGATTGCCGATAGATACAGGATGATAACCAAAGGGAAAAGGGGAAAAAAAATGAAAGAGCGTGAAGGGGCATGAACAAGTATGCTC
The DNA here is from genome assembly GCA_004802705.1 of Bondarzewia mesenterica. NCBI lineage: Eukaryota > Fungi > Basidiomycota > Agaricomycetes > Russulales > Bondarzewiaceae > Bondarzewia > Bondarzewia mesenterica. The sequence continues at coordinate 4,421 of SGPL01000018.1, forward strand.
GAGGATAACCGGTAAAATGGAGATCATACGGGAAAGCCGGGAATGGAATATAGGGGATAAGTATAAGACGAGATTCGAGACAGGTAACATACTTATTGTCGTATCGACCTTTCGGTTGTGTGCTGTCAGCCTTCAGTCCGGAGAAGACCAATAAAATAGCAAGAAAGAGAGAGATTCTGGGAGATGGCGTGCGGGCGCTGACGAGATCTGTCGGGACGTGTTTCGTTACGAATCAGTCGAATCGGTCACCAATCGCACGGCATGCAGGTGCTCGAGCGAGCGTAAAGGCGATGTCTTCGGATACGCCGGTTCCAAGTTCAAAGCGATGAAATCCTGCGAGCAGCAGAAATTTTCAGTCTTCCTGTCAGGACAACCCGAGCGTAAATATATCGTGCACTAACCTTCACGACGAGATTACCCACGCTGAACCCGCCGCACCTCACATCCTTTCGACACCTGACCGTTCCCTCCCAATTGAGCGTCTCAGATCCGTCTGGGGGTGAGTGGAGCGGAGTGGATGCGCCAGGCGGAAGCGGGCACAACTTACCCTCGCCGAGTACAGTCGAACGCTGCTCGCGCGCGCCCCCAACAATCGCGATGACCTGCCGCACGATGGATACGAGCACGCTCGGCTTAGCCGAGGGATCAAAACTCTTCGCACGTCGGAGCTTAGATGTTGGCGGAGGCGTCGGGTACATGAACGCTCGCAGCGACTCAACGGGTGCGCATAGCTGAAGGTAGAACGGGATCGAGGCGCTGATGCAGTAGATCTGGGCCTCAGGGATGAAGAGCTACAGATCGGATCAAGATGCGTCAGGCTCGCTCAGGGGCAGCGGCTCGGGCTCGCTGTGACGTGATAGGAGAACGGGCTGACTTACAAGGCAATTTATGGGCACAGCTGTGGAGCCGGGCATCGAAGGTATTGTTGTAATGACCTGGTGCCATTCGTCCGGAAGGCTTTTGACGGTAGAGAGGAAGGGGAAAGGGCAGGGAAGGATAGATCTGAGCGGTCGACTCCTAGGATGGTAGACGAGCTGGGTGCTCAACCTGGCAGAATTGCGACCCTTACGTCAGAAAACGACAAGCGTCAGGACAAGTGAAGGGCCTCCCTACGCACGTATGCTTTTCTTTCGGTAGCAGAGGAGAATGTCGCACCCTGGTTACGCAAACTGACAATGAATAATTGCAACTGACGTGCAGCATAGGGCCGCTGGGTTTTCCAGGCAGAGCCGTGTTGAACGTCGGTGGTAGTGACCCAACGCGTCCGGACTCTGTGTTGATTAACCGACCCAGGTTGAAGTCGCAAACACTAGGGCAAGGGACAACCGATGCGCTCGTCGCCTTCCAAACTGTGTCGGTCTTGCAGAAGAACTTGGCGGAGTTGTTTGACCCTCCGCCAACGGCCACATCGAGAGTGCCTTCGAGCTGAAATCGAAGGTGAGTCGAGGCAAGTCGAAGAAGGGATGAAGTATGCCACAAGAGAATTCACCTTTAGAGAAACAGACTGAACGTCCTGCGTGCAGTCGAGTAGGACGGCACCCTCGATGCTACAACTACGGCCGTAGACTGGAATCGGGACCGCTGGATCTTGAGCGAAAAGTTCGAGGATGATACCATTCTTATTGCTGGTGGTGAATATCCCGGTCCATCTTTCGTCCTTCCGGGGGCTGGCAGCCAGAGTCGTCTCCGATGAACGAGGTTTGAGCGAATACCTAGGTACAGATGCGGACGGGCTATATGATGGCGCAGGGAGGGAAGGCGCCAGAGAAGAACCCTGTGTAAGGCTCATAACTGAGAGTGAGGAAGAGAATCAATGAGAAAAAAGAGAAACGGAAGGGTATAAGAACCCGAGGTGGCAAAGCCCCTGCCAGTGCGCAGCATGACTCCTCAAATGACGACCCTAAATTCATTTGGATTTGTTTCCGGTCCAAGCGTCTATCGGGCCAAAAGGTTATCCAATTGAGTAGGGGTGTGGCTTTTGCTCAACCCCAAATGAATATCCTACCGTCGATCGAGTCAAGCTCGCAGGCGGCGGATCCGTTACAAGGAGTGTTACATAAGCATTGCTCACTCTCAAAAAGTTCGCAAATCTCGGTCTCGCGCGTCTGATACAGCGTCCTGGATAAATGCGAAACAACCCTGTGGCGACAGGTTACAGTGGCAAAACCTCGACAGAAATTTAGGTAACAATAAAAAATGGGCGGCTTAATGGGCCACGAGCTGCTGTCAGACATTGGACCATCTTGGCAGAGTTACTAAATCACTCACCATTCGCTTTAGTTCCATTCCATGTTAGCGAGTACTACGACCCTCTTCCAACTGCGCCAGCGCTTCTTCAACCCTCCTTGCCCTCTCCGCATCCCGCCTCTCTTCCCATTCCTCGTCCCTACTCACAAAACTCACCGGCCGATCGCTTCTGGCACTCATCCGATTGTCCCGATCGACTTCATGCTCGCGCACCTGCCCGCGCAAGCTCTCGCGCAAGAATCCTGCCAGTAAAAGCCTACTTCCGCGTGTATGGCCATACGCGGGTGGGGGAGGACGCGCGATTTCCGAATCCTCCGCGTCGCCGGTGCCATCCCGCTTTGCGCAAGGGCCGCGGCGTACGTAGGCAGCGGCGGACGTTGCCAGGGTGCGATGGCTATCGTGGCACTCTGGCGGGATCGCGTGTGGTGGAATGATGTTGGGAGCATCTCGCCTGGATGGAGGTGCCCGTACCGCTCAGCGCGCATTCGGTACAAGCGTCGTTCGAGGAGAAACAATTGCGCGAGTACCGCGATTCCGAATGCGACATGGACGAAGATGAATGATGCGCCATTGCCTACCGTCGAACCGTTGGCAGAATCGACATTATTGTTGGCCTTCGTACCGAGCACTTTGACCGCGATGACCCAGCTGGCCACCGTCCCCGCAAGGAAAGCAAGCTGAAAGAGGAATAGGAGGATGGTGGTGAGGCTGATACCGCCGCACGTAGAGACTTTTGTGGAAATAAGGAAGGATTTGATGCTCCGTTTGCTTTCGGAATGAGTGGACGACGCATCGTTGGGAGGAGTGGTCGGTAGAGTTCGGGTTGGATTTGCGGCAGCTACGGAGTCGGATGGTGGGTGATCTGCTGGATGTCGCTCCGGCAAGCTCGTAACCTCCACCTGCCTCCCCTCCTGTGCACGCCCATGGATATCCTCCTGGTACCCTATCTCTCCCCGCTTGTACGGCAATGGACCCGCCTGCGCTCGTGTCTCCTGTACACCAAGTGCTTGTGCCGTCTCCGCTGAACTGGAAGCAGCCGAACTGGTGGAGGCCATAACTGATCGGCCCCCTGGAAAGGTAGGAAGAAAAAATAAGACTAGCTCAAGCTTGCACCTGGCAAGTAGACAATCTCGACAATAACATCAAAGGAGTAGAAAGATAAAGAACTGGGAGCCCAATCATGCACACGGTTGCGACCAATGGATCCATCGGACTAAGGTTAGGGGCGGCGTCTCCAGGCACCAATCAACATTCAATGCCGTTGTCCAACAGGCCAATCAGTGCACATCGCTGACCACTGGCTGACCATACGCATTACGGTCAAAACTTAAGACAGATGGCTGCTGCGCGAACTTCGAAGGAAACTAAAGATTGCAAAACCTCCGCGAGAAAGAACTATGGATATCGTCATATTGGACTAGGATACACCGCATCAAAACGCACATCATGCTCAAAAATCATCTGTCCTGTTCTCCTCCCTCGGCAGAATTGTGCCCAGGTGCACGACAGTAGAGAACGAAAATGTCTTCATCTCGACAGCCTGTGCTTTGTTGGAACGCGACGGAGTCCCACGTACATCGTCCTCAGGGAGTGGATCATCCGAGCGGTACGTATACGACACGAGCATGTTAAACTGCGCGCCGATCGTCGGTAAACAACTGTCGTGAGTGACAAGAAAAATACGCCTACTTTGACTTCGCCCTTGGCGTCCTTCCCAATCATAACCTCTCCGCCCACGATCGTCACATTCGCCCGCTTCTCCAGGACGCCGACCGTCTTGCTCTTTGCTCCCTGCGCCCGTCCGCCCTTACCTGCCAGCCCAAACTCATCATCATCCACACCGAACATGTCCTCGTCATCCTCGTATTCCCAAGCTTCCGCAAACGCGGCAATAGGAAATGCTGAAGATGGGAGAGACACCGCAAAAGGCGGGCGACGCGCTTTCTCCGCATACGCAGCATCCCCCCGGTGCAGGCGCAGCAGGTATATGTCTCTGGATCGACAGTCGCACTTGTATGGGGTCATACAATGGGTTTGTCAGTGCCAGATGGAAAGGATACGTCTTTCCTGCCATCATCCCATTCGCACCGCTAGTGTCCTCAGCCGACACCATCTTTGATCCAGGAACACGCCTCGCAGTGTCAGAATGTGGAAGGACAGCTTTGATCGCGGGTAGATAGTTCGCGGCGACAAGTTTGATCTTGTATCGCACAGACTGTGCTTTCTGCTCAGGCTTGATGAGGATGTGGCGGCACGTTGGACAGCGTTTTGATTTCTTCGAATGAAGCGGAATGCGCAAGGGTCTCAAATCTCTAAATAAACGCAGCGACTGATCAAAAACAGTGTGCCGGATCATGAATAATTGGAAAAACCCGCACCTTGTTCGTAACGACGTCGCCCAACTATTCGCCCACCGTTGCTCCAACGCCGCCACCTCGTTGACCTCCTCGATGTGCTGCATAAACTCAACATCCTGCTCCCCGCCCGCACCCGCGGTGCCGATCTCCACCCTGCTTCGATACTCCGGCATCTCGTCCTTCGCGCCCTTGTCACGGTGACGTGTGCGAGGGTGAGGCATATACTTTGCGACACCAGGGATGTCGCGCGCAAGAGCGGACGATGCGGCTGCTGTGATGGGGTTTACGTGGGAGTGGTGTGAGTGTGATGCGGTCGACGGATGGGCGGAGGAGGATGCACGTAGGAAAGGCTCAAAATGCTCTTTGAGACGCTCGAACTCGAGAGACTCCGGGGCGGAATCTTCATATTTTTGTAACTGTGCTGTAAGAAGAGTAACGACGATCGTACGGTACCAGATGAATATGTGGGAACAACCCACCTGCAAGTCCGGTCGGCTTCTCGAATGTGATGTCAACCTCGGCAGAGTCCCATCGGCAATGGTTGCAATAGAGAAAGAAAGGGGGTTCACCGACAGCGTTGACGGCGATGCTTGACGGCCTTCCATCGTCTACGTCGGGAGGGTCTGAGGGCACCACGGAAAGGGTATTCCGACAATTGGGGCACAGAAAGCAATTTCGCGCGCACCTACATATACGCCACACAATGAATCAGACCCGATACACTTGAAATCCTAGAGATNACAGCATACCTGTTCTTCTCCGCCCGCACGCTAGCGCTCGGAACTTCGAAGAGACAGTTTGGACAATAATAGCCACTGACTTCGATCGAAACACAGTGATTGCACCGAACGGCGTCGCATTCTTCACAGAAGTACAGCTCGTGGAGAGGATGGAAGCTGTAAGAAGATGAGCTCAAGTGCGGTTGTGGTGGAATGTTAGATGAGGTGAGACAGGGACAATGGTACTGGACGCTGGGAGGCATCGTGCGCTAACCAAGGCAGTCAGGTGCNNTCTTCCGNNTTTTGTTACCCTCTCCTGAGTTCTCAAGCTCGANGTATATAGATGCCGGCTGCAGCGAACGGGAATGGAAGAAGTGGANCGAGATGTCGACTTCAAGTTACAAAGTTACTGACCAGGCTGCAACTGGCGAGTCGCGTCTCCCGAATCCCGAAGGCATTGAGCANATAGCAATCACGTGATGCATGAGAACAACTCATTTCAGTCAGACTCANGAGNNNCNNACTAAGAGCANCCTTGAGCAATNTTAATGACCACTGCTTAGTATGCTGANNGTGGATGCATCAACAAGTACGTTTCGCTTTCAATGNACTTTGTTAGAAACACTGATATACATCACTATATGTTTGTTCCTATGATTTNTGGGACCGACTTTGCACCTCAGGNGTCNNTGCNCTTTGCACCCCTTCATTGACAACTGATTTGATGCATTTGCAGGCCATCTTCACTGCNTGTCCTATGCCGCTAGAATTNNATGGGNAAAAAAAATCAACCTTCAGCTNCAGAACTGAGAACGACACTATTCTTCACCCTGCCCATATTACACGTTTTAGTCGAGAGCCGGATGGCGTCCGACGCGGCGACGCCGNATCATGATCTCTCAGATCACTCCTCACATTGATTGGACCCATCGCAGGCTCGTCGCAGAGGACGACGAGGACAGGCACAGCATCCCGTCTGATCATCCATTCGTTTATGAATANTGGTCGGTCGGAGACTCCTTTAACGGCTTTCCCCCTCTTCCCTTACGACCGCATTTCGCCCTGTCCACTTATTCGTGCAGCTATGTCNGCGACATATTCGTCTGACGACATGGGCTACGCTCTCATACAGGTTGTCGCGACAATCGCTGCACAGAGTGTCCTGTACGGTGCGTTTCAATNCTAGCTTTCACACANGACGTCGAGTTGCGCTGACAATGAACGCTGACAGGTATCTTTGTCACGACCGCAATCTTCTCGATATACTCGTCATGGTGAGTGACTACGAAGACGTTGCATCCGCTTGTCTATTCCANTGGGGANAAAAGCTGCAAGGAATTCACGAAAACAAATNTCATGATNCTGTCTGTGACTGTCGTCATGTTCGCAACCGCCACCGCTTACTGGTCACTATCATTAACTGTATTAANTGTGTCGATCCGAGCCCTGTTCATTCTGCCCGCAAACNTCCCGGGCAACCTCATCGTTGGTATATACATCGCGCAAATGTATCTGCCNATAATCANCGTATGTCGTCATAGTTTTTTGACGGTTTGTAGATGCAGCTCACACCATTTATATACAGTATATTCTCAGCGACACCATTGTCGTATGGAGGGCATGGTGTCTCTGGAACCGGGATATGAANATTATAATCCTTCCCTTGACCTTGTTTGCGGGGTCAATTAGTATGCCTTAACGATCTCTGTAAGACAGCTTGGTGATTCAAGTCTTTTGATTTAAAAATAGTTTCATCGACCATCAGTGCAGCCTTCAAAGTCAGGGCTCTGAATTCGGATGCTACAGACTCGCAGTTCTCTGCCTGCGCCTTGTTTCTTGCAACAAATGTNGCAGCCACGGGGTTGATTGCATACAAAGCATGGTACTATATNNTTCAATTCATATTTGGCAATCAGGATAATTGTTGACACTTTTCACTTATGTAGGACACATCGTAAGTTAATCAAGAGCAATCTTGATCATGGTGGTTCGAAGAGGACCAAAGCAGAGAAGATAATGGCCCTTCTGATCGAATCTGGTGCACTTTATTGCATCTTTTGGGCAAGTCTTTGTATCGCTTGCTATGTATTGAATTGTGCTGACAATTTCCTCTGTATAGATTTTGCTTATCACCACTCTTTTCAGTGCAGCCCCTGCTACTGACTCGGAGCTCATGATGAATATATCCGTTCAAGTCGCAGTAAGCGAATACATCATGCCCGACAACATAGTCACTGAACCGATTTTATGCGCAACCAGGGCATAATTCCGACAATTGTTGTCGTCTCGGCGGCTATCCAGAAGATGGCATGGGANAAACTACCTGAACAGAATCTAAGACCAATTGTCTCACAATTCGCAGTGCCCACGCTGGCCAATTCCATTGTCATCAACAACTCGCGGCGGCCCAGCTCACACAGATCCACTGTCATTCAGATCGGATTTTATCAACGTGGAGGGATGTGCGACGATGATCTCGAAGAAGTGGCAGAAACGTCGGAGCTGAGGTTCGTCTTCCGTTGTTGCAAGTATTGTTCATCTCGTCCTGATCGGACGTGCGACTTGTGTACCGTACGNATCAGTCATTATCCGTCGCCAATCCACTCAGCATGAGAAAGCATTGTAACTCGGAATTTTTATTCCTGAAACTGAGGACTTCGCGAGCTTCGCAACCAATTTCCCCAAGCAAACCGTTCATCAACTCCTCTTCCACACACCCTCGATACTCTCGAGACCGTCAATCCTGCCGTCGTATCGCTTTGTCGCTGTATTTGCTTTCCTCGCTCTCTTATTCCAAATTTCTCCAGTTTCTGGTCTTTGTGTAACGGTCGTTTATTCNCCGGCTTCGTGTAGGGGTTCTGGGTNCACCGCAAGGAATTTGTACGACTAGCTGTTTGATGAAGCGAAATTAAGCATATCTGTGCATGCTGGTGTATTGCGAAACACCACCTCACGAAAGTGATGAATGTTGGCCCGGAGAACAAATCGATAACTACGTATGTCTCAGGCCATCCCGATAGCACTCACATTGATATAGGTGAGTTAGTAAAAGACGGTTCACNCAGAACTGCGGGGCTGATCAAATACGAAGGCAGTGCGACACTGCTGGAGAAGACGTTTCATTCCTGAGAATGAATGAGCCAAATCGTAGGCCCACCTCCACAGCAAATCCGTCTCATCTCTTCTTANAAAGAACACTGATTGAACATACCGCACACTATCAAACATGCCTGAGCCTTCAACATGCNACGAGCCAACTATTCAGCAATGATAGCCAGCCTATACCGACCCGGAAAACATCCCATCTTGCGTCTATAGGGCTCCTGCCATGCCTATTGCTGGATGACAAGTTTCTNANACTCNCCATGTCCGACGTGTGCCCGCTGCATATCTTAGGTCAGACTGTCTATCCATGAGCAAGGAAGTGAGATGATGAAGTGACGCACGTAAGGTATGGCCCACGCTAAGCTTGAAGAAATCCCAGTGAAATCCGGGAGGAATGTCGCTCGAGCTTGTCGCTCGTATCTTGAAGCGAAGCTCTTTCAACTCCAGAAAGGGGTCACATCAACTCCAACAGCAGCGCTCAATACCTCCAGCCTTGTCCTNAACTTCTTCACATCTTCTACTCCCATCCTGCCTTGCTCACCCACTCTGCTATCTGCTCCAGCTGTCAATTGATTCATCATGTCCTCCAGCTGTTCGACCTTCCTCCTCGCCTCGACCTCCTCATTCTCATCCATCTCTTCGCCATAAGCCTCGAGGTGCTCCCGCGCGTGCTGTTCGGCCTCCAGATCGCATGGTGCGATGTCAGAAAAACGCACCTCCGAAAGCTGTGCAGAGATTNCGCGCGCCTCTACTATCTGGACTTCCGTTGATTCCGAAGGTGGGAGCATGCTAAGGAACGATAGCAGTGCGGACGCAAGCCCGCGCAAGTCACCCAGTTCCCGCCCAAGCGGCACGCCGNNTTGCGCAAACCCAGCATCAAAGCCCTCTTGCAGAGCAGACTCCTTGCCGGCTGTGATACCTTCACGATACCCGGCCTGATCGAGANGTAGGTCATTCATTCAGCCAACAAGCCGATCGCGCTGGGAGGAAGCCCACATTGGTGAAATCTGATGAGAGTTTCGACCACTCGGCCTCCTCGGTCTGAGAGACGCTTGATGGATCATCATTCCAAGGTGAATCGGTTGAAGCNTTGGCAAAGTCAAAATTGTAGGCCATTGAAGAAGGTCAGTGGTAGTAAAATCGCGGGTGAAGGTGAGGAGGGGGAAGGTGCTTGTGCACGAAATCTGGATCTGCCTACCGCCTCCACATTTGGAGATCTGCACAAAACTATATTGATTTCTTTCCAATTCAACGCTGCTTTTGGAAATTAATGCACTGTATCCATTTCCTTCAGATTCGTTAGATTCCTCTCGAGTTCTGTCCGGCNGTTGCAGTTCGATTGACCATCTCATTCTCNGGCGCTTGTCCCCAAGAGTCCCACCCAGGCCCGTACGTACTGCGCCGATATCAAGCGAGTTACTCGAGGCTAGTGAAGGTGTTGTCCAGGGTGCTTTGCTGTGATTCCCGTGTGTTCCCCGCATCGCGAACGTGATGCAGCATCGCATTCTGATCATCGCATTTTCAAGGCCTGCCTTCGAATGAAGACTGGATGTACAACTTGAGNCATAAATCTAAACATGACACTTCTCGCACGGCTTTGTCCAATGACGAGGGGAACGGCCATCTTTCGGACCGTCACCACTGTGATATCAACTCCCCATGCCTCATCTTTCTTGATGCCGCTCTGCACCCGTCCAGAACGTCAGCACTGACTGCAGAGCACTGGTTAGCCACTAGCCGCATCNTCAAAGCTGACGGCCTCCGTACTCTTGCCTGNCTTGTTAGCTGACTCTTCTTTGTCCCGAGTCTTCTGTCTGCAACATGCAGCACCCCTACTCCGATCGTCTCAACGCACATGCGATTCGGTTCTCAGTCTCTCGCCATCCTCCTAAGCCTTCTCAGCACACCCCACTACATCCGAACAGGCTCACAGAATCCTCATCTGACGAAAGCTTGCTTAATCAACAGCTCGTCCTCGCGGATCCATCCTTCTCATCCTCCCCAAGGCATTTTGTCAAACAGGATAGTATCATTACTCTTGTCCTGGCCGGGAACGAGGGCGTATCTCAGACTCCNGTCTATACTAGTGGGAGTTTAATTCACGGTCTTGTGACGCTCTCGAAGGTGACGGGCATATCCTACATAGAGGTTAAGGTGCGCGATTTTCTCTNGCGAACACAGTACGGTCCCAATATNATCAACCTCACGGATCCATATACTTAGCTAGTAGGGGTCGTGAGAGTCAAAGAAACGNTTGGTGGTGGGTCTGGNTCGGCAGAGTTGATCTCAGAGACTCTGTTCACATGGGATCAAACCTTACACCGCGGGCCTGCACCCTTCGAGTTTAAGTTCAAAAGCAAGATGCCCACGCACTTCAAGGATGACATGGNAAGAGTGCGTNACCTCCTACCGCCAAGCTATGATGCCCGCATGAGCGCCGTCCCTGGGTTTAGAGTTGGCGTGTTCTATGAGTTTGTCGTTTCCGTCACACGCACGCGAGAAATGCCTATCGTATGGAGGAGGNCAACGCGGTATGTATAGAATATCTCTTTCCAGCTGTTTGTATTCTCATGAAAACATTGCAGGCTGAGAGTACCTTTTATCTATAAGGTGCTCACACGGCCTTTTGCGCGTGGCCCTTTCCCACCTGTCAGGGTGCCTTCGAAAAGTCCGCAGACTTTATTTGTCGACANGATCCAACCCCGGCGACTGGGGATTAATCCGATGGACATTCAAGTCAGTTCATACTGTATGNTTNGGATGAATAGGNCAATNCANTGTCCTAATATTGATCATTCTAGATCTACCTTCCCTTGTCACAAGTAACCCCTCTCACCGAACCCATTCCTTTTCGCATCTCCATCTCCATCGCCGATAATCCTTTCGCACCCATTCTGGCTTATTCATCACCCATGTCGTCTTTCCACCCACTTTCGCCCTCGCAAAACACCACCTCCGTCGCTTTNTTCCATCCTCTCCTCGTGCAACCCCCCATCCGCGTACATCTCGAGCGACGCACGACCGCCGATTCCCGCGCAACCGGCGTCGTCATCGTTGGCGAGCGCGACCATCGAATATCATCGCGAACAACATTGGCGAAGGGGGTGATCCATCCTGGCGAGCAGGAAAAAAAGGTGGGTCAGCTGGTGGGGTGAGATAAATATACCTCGCGACGTGNACTGTGGAGGATTTGCGTCGAATAAGTTGACTGTGGAGGTACGCCGGATCTAATTTCGCATTCTGTTTCCCCATCTTCTTCTCCATGCNCTCACGGTCGTGGTCTTCAGGATGTACTCGTGTTCACCATCGACAAGGCCGCTATGGACACGCACGTTCTGCCCTTTCGGAAGATCGTGCCCATNCAATTAACGACCGTTTCTGCGAAATCCACCATGNCGATCAANGTNTCGAGCAGATGATCAANCGACATTTTGTCTGGNCTCTGNCAGTATTTTCGAGTATTTATTCCACGGTTTTGATAAGTTGTTGTATTCTTGTACTATTATGTCTCATTGTGTGGCCGGTAGTTTCTGGTCAAGTTGGTTTATAGTTCATGGCATTCTCGGCCATTGATAGTAATAGCACATACATACTTGGCGTCAGGACAAGGGCCTTGTCTTGGGCTTCAGAGGACCTGAAATTTGGAGAGTTATGTAAAATCAAATGCATCCGTTCCTGCCGATTGACGGTATTGGACGGCCGGATTCATTTCCGAGCGGTTCCCGCGTCCGTTGGCGACTCTGTGCATCGCTTCAAGGTAGCGCTTCGCTGCAGTTTAAATCAGTCCTTGATCATCGTGGCAATGCGCAATATTTTCTTTCTATGCTGCTTTTTTGGCCCACTTCATCCCCTCGCTGATGCAGATCTGTTCTCCGTGCACCCCGCGTGCGCAGTTCTATGTTTAGACGGACCAAGTGCGAGGTAAGACATTTGGTGATCGCAGTTCGGCTGTGGGTATGGTACGCACGAGTGCGGGATGCGAGGATTGGCTGGGTGGGTGTGTGGGCGTCCATATGATGCGCATCCGACGTTCTTGCCTCGGCCGAGGGACTGAGAGCGAGCGGAGTGATCAGATATGGAAAACAGCGGCGAAGCCATCCCGGACTCCATATGGTTCCCTTGCAGTCCAGCTTCACAAGGCGTGTGCTTACTCCGGGTGGCGCAGAGCACTACTTAGTTGTCATGTAAGTCCCCACCCAGACCCTCACTCCATCATTCTGACTCCTCTCTTCTCCCCTTTTTTGCCTCTGTCCTTGCCTGGGATATGTCCACAGCCAGCCTCCCAAGTTATGCACCGCCAGAGTTCACCCGATCCCCGTCTTACACCGAAGAACCTCAAGGACACGAGCGCCGTCTAGCCCATGCCACCCGACCTACCTATCCCTCGCGCCCATTGAGCGATTTCGTGAAGCAAAGTAAATCCGGAGGTCTCAGTCTGAGACTGTCGGAACAAGCCGATGGTGTTAGGGCGCCCGTTTATGGCGTGCGGAGCCCCATCGAGGGCACAGTCGAGCTTGCAAAGGTGGATGGGCTAGCGTATGTAGCTATTAAGGTCCGTCGTTTCCACACCTAGGCGCTTGCCATTTGACACAAGCTGCGGTCGGCGCGGATGCGACAGATCGAGGGCATGCTCAAATTGAAGGAGATTGCTGCTGGTGGGACGACGACCTCAGTCCTGTGTAACGAGACTATTTCACTCTGGCGGAAGGGCATCGATCCCGGGCCTTGTCCTAATCGACTTTCGTTCAGTGCGATACTGCCCTCCACCTTTGCAGATGAAAAAGGCTCATATGTGCGTGCATAAGTCTTCGTCTAACTGTTGGACAGCGTTGCGAATGATATGTTGGGAATAACTAGCCATTACCGCCGACCTACGAGGCACATCTCACCGGTCTACCCGGATTTCAAGCTAGCGTCGACTACTCCGTCACAGCTATTGCCAGCAAGAGCAAGACGGTCGTCCTTGGCCTAGGAGCTACGTCAGTCGATATTCTGCCCCTCCACCTCTGATAGCAATCCGACGCTGATACTGGCCCTTAGCACGGTCTCCACCCCCTTCACGTACTACCCTCGCTTCCGCCCCGGAACCCCTTCACCTCCCGCAATGACACAGGCATTGAAGAGCCCAGGTGTACAGCAGACGCCCCAATGGAAGCTATATGAAAGCACGATTGTTTCGCGAGCACCTGGTGCGGGTGATATTACCTGCAAGGTAACTCGCGTCCTAAAAGCAATTCTCACGAACTCCTTACACTTTTTGTCTTCCAGGTATACCTTCCCAAGTCATCTGTCTTCTGCCTCTCCGAGCCCATCCCATTCCACATCTCCTTCGTCGCCTCGGCAATGTCCCTCGCCTCACTTCTCCCGTTCGTACCGTCCAGCAGCTCCTCTTCATCAAGCAAACCGTGTACCCGCATCCAACTCTTACGCCAGACCAGCGTTGACGTAAAGTAAAAATTCCACTTCCATCTAAGCTCCAGACACACTCACCGAATGATGGTTTCCTTTTGTGACCGTAGAAATGCCTACGTCCAAGAGGGAACAAACACAGAGATCTGGAGGGTGTTCAATATCGGCGAGGGATCCTTCTGGCGGACGGTGCGTCTGTTTCTATCTTCTGTACCTCGTCCCCAGACTAATCACCACTTATTCGCCACCACAGGCTGATGGACCAGACTGGATATCATTTACTGGTGAGATCAGAATCAAGCCCGACGTCAAGATCGGAGGTTTCAAAGCTGGCGGCTTATGGGTGAAGGTAAACCCTGCTTTCCTTCTCTTGTTCGCAACAACAGCGCCTCTGACTTCCTCCATTCCCATCGCGACACAGGATTGCATCGTCCTCTCGATAACCCCTCCAGACGCTATCAAGGGCCCCATCGGCGACCTTCGCCAGGTGATCCCGGTACGTATCGTGACGGACCCATGGTCCACGGACAATGTGGGTGCGGGGCTGGTGCATCGCAGCAGTCCCGATGCCTCGGAGGAATTCATACTTGACCAGCCGCTCTTGAGTTATCATGCCCTGTGAAAACCCGCGCTAGGCATGCGGCGGCGTGCCAGGCGCGAGTTTCGTTATCTTGTGGAAGCTGGTAGGAGGGTGACAAGGGTTGGGGGGAAGGAGATTTCTGCATTTGCATCATACATGACATCGCAACGCATTGGTACGGTACTGTACATACATATTGTTTTATTACCGGAACATTTTCGGATTTTTGTTGATCTTTTCTCTGACATTACCCGTACCCAGATTCTTTCTCCCGTCAAGGGATCTCTCGCGACCTCTTGCATTCTGTAATAGCACCTATGTAACACCTTCAAGTTTCCACGCTGGTGGGGCCCGTATAACCTCGCTGATTGCCACATACTGCTAACAGGCACCGCACAGAATAACTCCAGCCCCCGTGCCTGTCCAGTGCAGATGGTGCGCTTCGCTTCTACTGTATCGTGTCCAGCAGCCGGCGGACGAACTCTTCAAACCCCAATCGGGTAATGTACGTATCTGAGGATTGTCGATCTGAGAGCGAATACGCCCCGCGACGACAGGACTACTGTAGTGCACTCCATCTGCATGCATTTTGCTATACATGTAGGTCGTCGCGGACACACAAATCTGCACAAGCCAGTACAGTACCACACGGTGGGCCCGTGATTCAAAACGCGCTGAAACTGCATGTTGAGATTGTTGACGCTGGAGACGCAGCATGCCGCATAGTAGTATATTTACTTACAATAGTATGTGCCGCATCGGCCCCTTCGATAGTATCACTTATGCCTATGTACGCGTATGGCAGCGTGTGGCATATGGCAACGCGTGCGACGATGTAACGCATACACTTCGGGCGTATCAATCTCGCAAATATGTATACCACCTTGTATGAGCTTGTTCCTGTTGAGTCAGCACTTGAGGCCTGCGGTGACGGCGACACAACTTTGCCATCCTTGGCCGCGAGGCTTAATGCGCCACCAGACCCAGATAGAAGCATGTACAAGTGAGTGCATGCTACGCGGGAGCCGACCCGAGTTGGGTTAATAGTACAAGATGATTATAATGCTACATCAAAAATGCAAACACTCACAGAAAAATTCAAGCATCAGTTGGAGGACTTGTCTTTGATTGGGCACCGTTCCATGCCGGCCTGTACTGTACGGCGCCGAGCAACAGCAGATGCCAGAGATGTGCAAGGTAATAAGACCCGCTACATTGCAGTTGAAGTGCTCACAAATAAAAACGAAGCGAGGCCCCAACGGCAGTCCACACAACGATTCCGTGTGAAAAACGAGCGACTTGTGATTGAGCATGCGATAAAAGAAAGCAAAAGATCAAAGCAAGATCCATGAGATATGCACTCCCTCCCTCTGCGCCTTCACTACAGATATTATTAGATCATCCGCACCGCAGCAGCCCCGCTGCGCGGTGTCCCCACCTGCTCGATAGACAACACAGCCGCCCCCGCGTGCCCTTGGCCTTTCAGTACCTGGGCGACGTTCGCCCATGACCATACGGATCAGAGTAACTGCCCATCGCTTGCATGTACATTGGCGGCGCTGGCTCGTGGATTGCCTGGTATGGGTTCTTCTGTACACCGGGAATTGGAATGACCGTGGCCTTAGCCCGTGCGTTACGACGGCGGCGGCAGCACGCCCAGATGCAGCTGCCGAACAGAAGGATGACGAAAACGAGGCAGCCGACAAGGATGTACGGCCAGTAGCGTAGTACGGCTTCCTCCCGATGCTGCTTCTTCTCCGCCGCGCTCTCTGGCGAGTGCGACTCCTGGGAGGCGGGAAGAAGTGTCTTAGAAGCTGCACCTGTAGTGTCGACGCCGTTCAACCGCGTCTTGACGAAGTCCGCATGAGCCTCGGTCGCGTCCGTCAGAGAAAGGAGCTGGATGTACGGGTCACTGGAGTCACTGGAGTCTTGGACGAAGTTACCGAAGTCGATGAGAGTGTAGGTGTTGCGAACTGATGGGACAATAAGTATGAAGGTGTAAGTATTATCATAGACAGGCATGAAAGTAGGACGTACGGAAGGACATGCCGAGGATCATGTCGTATTCACCGAGAAGACTGAACGCACTCGTGATGGGTTGGAACTGTACTCTAATCAGGTTTCACATGCAAAGCAACACATCCAGCACTCACAGTGCCAACACAGACGGGCTGCCCCGTGCTCGAATCCGTCATATTGAAATCGCTACTCGACGTGTCGAGCGGGTGAATTGGAAAAGACTGGCCGCCGAACTTAAACGTGATGTTCAGCTCCTGGTCGCACGGGATCGTCCATAGTTCCTGGTTCTCGTCATATTTGGCGCCCTGAACACGACCGTAGATGGCGTCAGACACGTCGCGCGGAACCTGGGGCAGCGAGTAGCCTGAGTCAATGACTGCAACGAGCTTCCCGTTGGGCACATGCGGCACAATCGAGTTGATACTGATCGGCTCGCCGTCTGGCCCAATGACGCCGTTCGCGTCGGTGAACACCGCCCAGTGCTGGTCCACATCCGTCAGCGTCGGCACATCCTTGATTGTCAGCTTCGGCTGGTTCGTGATGTTCTCAAAACGTCGGCACCAGCTCCGACACCGTTAGCTGCCCCGCAAAGTCCTCTGTTGGATCCCCCTTACGGTTAAGCAAGATCGTGATATAGTTTGAAGTCGTCTTGTTTTGCTCGAAGATACGGAAAAGTGAGGAGTCGGCGGACGACTTAGCTATTTTATTGCGAATGACTGAGGCAGTGTTGGGTCCGAGCCCTATCAGGCCTTGGTAGCCCTGCGCATTGATGTCGGTGGAGAAGGTAGATGTGTCCGTCACCAACACTGTGAACCTAGTCAGATTGAGGACGTAAAATGGAAGTTTAAGAGTTTACCGAAGGCCTGATCTTCGACAGTGTAATTGTCGAAACCCATAGTCGCGGTATGGATGTTTCCTTAATTCGAAGCATAGTCAGCAAACAAGCAAAAGTAAAAGCCGTTCAAATCCAAGAATCCGTGCGGATCGGTCGGTGCAACACACTGTTCAGAGTACAATTATTTCACCAAATAGAAGGCGGAGGACCACAGATGCTGCCGCCTACGAGGCGCCTGCACCTGCCTCTTCGGCTGTAGAGGCGAAGGACGAGTATGCCCTGTCAATGACCGCGGTGGAAAGAAGACTGCGGATGCTACCAAATTGTCTGAACTGACTGGAAGAGCACGGATATAAGGAACCATTGAAAATATAGAACATTCCGGCAGACCGAAGGCCGCTGCCAGCAAAGAGTGTTGGGCCCAATAAAATCGGTCCTAGTGCATGTCTCGTAAATTGCCTACAGATTCGAGCACAGCTGAGGCATTTTAGAACTGAGATGGGCGGAGTAGCAGGAACGGATAAGAAGGCGACCGAGATGTTCAAAGCATGAAATCGATGCAAGTACTGAAGCAGTATTGTGTCTCGACTAGAACGCTACCTCACCTACGTCATGTTCGAGGTAGCTGACATTGGCGAAACAGTTGTGTGCCACGAGGTGCGTGATCGAGTTGACAGGCAGCATAAGAGCGGCGGAGGCGACGTGAGTGGTTCTCGAAGCGATACTCTCGAGTTAGTGCCTAGTTGCAGACAGCAGTGCAGCAACGACTATTCCTGTCTCAGAGGGACACTGAGCTATGCGAGAATCATTTCGCAACATTCTTGCTCGCGATCCCAAGAAAAAATCGAAACCATTGCCAACAACTCAAAGTCATCCTAACAAGCGTACGGTCGACAATCCGCACGAACTCCAGATAATTGAGCGGTTACGAGCATAAAACACTCACCAGCAGCTTTTCCGATCGCATATGGGAGCGTGACCGACTTGCCCAAATCCTGCGCATTTGGCACGGTTCCAGCGACCCAAAGGTCAGAGCTGGGATTATTAGGTAAGTAAGTAAATCCGTAAAGACGATCGGGAAACGCACCTTCCGGTGTCGAGGACGACATTAAAAGGATTACCGCCGAGGGTTATGTTTCCTATATACTGGATATTCGCGCTGTTCCGAATGGAGATGCCGACCGTAGAGTCGGAAGATGAATTGGCACGCTGAAAGATGGAGGAACGGGCGGCTCGGGTATTTTCGACATTGCGGACGTGGAATGGGAAGCGGACGGCGAAGGCGGAGCAGAGTTGAAGTAGGATAAGAGAAAGTGAGCTAAGGGAAAGCATCCCTGAGAGAATAGGGGAATGTGCGCGACGCTAGCACGCAGGGTATGGTTGGTATATGAAGAATAATTTGTGTGTGGAGGACAGAGCTGAGAATGGTTTCGATGGAGAGTAGCCAAGGCGGTGCTGTGTGCCCGTTTGTGGCTGATGGGCGTTGGGAGCCGGCGTGAGACTTCCTGCGCAAAGCCAACAAAACAGCAGCTATGTTCTGTCGACTGGGATGCAGAAAGCGCTGATAGAGTACTGCACGGCGCAAAAAGACAAGGACGATGAGAGAGAAGAATGGAAAGAAAGCGGAGCAGCTGGGAGTGAGCATGTTGGGATCGTAAGCAGGATTACAAGACGCAGCAACATCAAGCTCACCGCCTCCTGCCTTTTCCGTATAAGACAAGTCCAATCCGTTGACGCCCCATTTGCTTCTTCTCTTCCTTCTCCCTTCTCCCTTCTCTTTCTCTTTCATTCCACCATGATACTTTCCCCCCACCATCTCCTCCTCGCAGCACTCCTCCACTCCGCAACTCAGGTCGCCGCCGTACACCTCAACCTCCGCGGTCAGCTTGGCGCACCATCTGTTTCGGCCCTTCAACGGAGAAGTCACATCTCGGGGTTGGACAATGGGCAGAATATCAATTATTATACGAATATAACTCTTGGGGGTGACGAATTCTCGGTCATGATTGACACGGGAAGGTGAGTGATGTTCTGCGCATGCATGTCTCTATGCGATTGGGGATAGCATCATCGGCTAAGGGTGATGTTCGGTGCAGCTCCGATTTATGGGTGGCCGGAAATGTGTCCAACGCAAAGGACATGGGTGTATCGACGGAAGTCGACTACGCCATCGGCTCTGCGGGTGGTGAGTCCTTCGAGATACGCAAGGACGTTAGAAACGCGTCAATGTCGCGCTAACGCCTCGTTGCCTTCTAGGCCCTATCAAGACTGCACAGCTAGAGTTTGCGGGTTACAAGGTTTCTGACCAGGCTTTTCGTACGTCCTCGTTGCGACCTTAACGCCTCCACCCTTCTCACCCTAGTTCGGCAGTACAAATAACACCGTCGTCGAGCCACAAAAAAGGCGAGGGCCTCGTTGGTCTCGGACCTAATATCGGCTCGAATATATGGTCCAAGTTGGGCCAGAAATCGTCAGGCGACGCCGTCGTTGATCGCGTCTTCCGCCAAAATACTTCCACCTCTAACTTCATCTCCGTTCTGCTTGGCCGTTCTGACGACCCCGACGAGAAGTTTCCAGGAGACCTGACCATAGGCGAACTTATCTCTGGCTACGAGAACGTGACGTCACAGCCGAAGCTGAACGTTACAGAGGTGTCGAGCAAAGACTCTTCTATCCAGCATTGGCAGGTCTTGTTGGATCCCTATGGAGTTGTTGGGCCTGACGGGCAGGCCATCAAATTGACGAGTTCAGTTTCGAGTACAAAGAATAATAAGCAATTGACGGCGATGTTTGATACTGGCTTTACGCTGCCGCAGGTACCCAAGTACGTGCTTCCTAGCATCCATTCTGTGGCAACAGGGACTGAAAGAAGCGTAGGGCCATGGCAGACGCCATCTACTCTCGGTTTGACGGAGCCAAGTACAAGAATGTCACAGGCGTTGGTGCCGTGTGGACACTCCCCTGCGATATTGAGGTAAACGTGACGATCAAGATTGGTGGAAGGCCATACCCTGTGCATCCGCTCGACACGAACATGGACCTCGACATTGAAGTAGCAGGGCAGAAGACCTGTATTGGCTCGGTAAGGATGCGTAGTTCCTTTTCACGCTAATATGTGCATTGCATCTGACAGATCGTGCTCACATAGTTTCAACCCATCACGTCGGCCGCCACGTCTACGTATGACATGATCCTCGGCATGGCATTCCGTAAGTCACTCTCCTAAACGATGCAAATGATTGACAACTAATCGTCATCTCTCTCAGTCCGAAACGCATACCTGCTCGTCAACTACGGAGACTTCCTCGAAGGCTCCAACTCCAGCACCGCAAACCCGTACGTCCAGATCCTGAGTACGACGAATGACACGGCCGAGGCGCACGACGACTTCGTGCAGGTGCGGCTTGATGGCGTGGACAAGACGGGCGACCAACGTTTGTCGGCGTCCAACACGACATCGCCGGATCCGTCAAACAACAACGGTAACAATACCTCGGGCAGTGACAGTTTCTTCGACCGGCACAAGACCGCGATCATCATAGCCGCATCCGTCGCGGGTGGTCTTGTCGTCCTCGGTACTCTCGCGACCGTCGCGCTATGTCTTGGAAGGAAGCGTCGCTTGGCCAGCTCCGCACGGCCCAGCGTGTATCGCCCGTTATACGAGCCCGCGCCGGCGGGCGAAATGCAACAGGTTCAGGGTTATCAGGCTGGGACAAGGTATAATAACCCTTGGGAGCAGCGGCCCGCGCATTGAGTGAAGGTCGATCGTCATCGCTTGTGATTCTAAATCAAACGGATCCTTTCCGTGCGTTCCCTTGATCAATGTCTTTACCTATGTTCGTTCTTGCATATTCGTATATCTGCACATCCGCACTGTTATGTTGTACTCCTTATTTATTTCATTGACTTTCATCACCCCTCATGGACTTGGTCTTATTTCTTCTTACTGTCGCCCACACACACTTTCGCTCTTGTTCTCGTTCTCACACTCTTTCTCGAGATGACTATCGGACATGTATGCTCACGTGCCGAGTAGGATTAGAGTATATCGTAGTAAGTACTCATTTTACTTTGGGAAGCTCGAGGAGGATCATGGCTCAGTGTGCATGTTAAATGATAGAGCTTGGTCAAGGTATTCAGGACTTGATGCTCCAGTCCGCATCAGCACTTCAATTTTCCGGTTGTGTATAATCATGTTCTAAGTTAGTATATCCTACTTCCGAGAACATGATTAAACCTGTTCGGCGCCCTGCAAGCTGAGCCCGTAGGCGAATACGGACCCATTCGTCTGAACTATTATCTTGCCATCTTCGTGAGTGCTAGCCTCAATAAACAAAATTCGAGCATCTCTGTGGCAGAATTCGTTTGGTCACCAATATCTGTGTTACGCTGATGGACAGCAATGCAGCAAGAAATTGAACGAATAGCAGATAAACCATGGGTCCACTATCAGAGTTCAACATCACATATAGTGGCACAATAAAAGAACTCTACGTGATTTCCATCGTCCATGGAAGACAACCTGTTGCATTGATATCCACCAGCAGATCTGAAGCCAGTCTATCTAAGATCTACGTGTCTGTAAGTTCAGTGTCATGTAAGAATATGGATATAGAGAAAGAAGTCCGATAAGAAGTCCTGGTTATGCAAGTCCATGTCACAAGTCTATTAAGGGTAGCTCTCTCGACCCAGGTGCTCAGCATCCCAGCGTAGCATCTCTTCTGCTGACTTGTGCCGAGCAAATACATGAATATGTGCAAGGCCTGGGACGCTTTGCAGCCTCTATAGGAATGACAACTAGTCAGTATTCCACGCATGTCCATATTATATTCAATTGTGGAATGGCACTTGCTGGAGGATTCACAAACCACGCCGTCTCCCATTCTCTTTCCACCCACCTCTGGCACACGAAATTCTGCACCTCAGCACCCGCTTCTTTGACCGTCCTCTCCTCTTCCTCAGTTCCCTTCGCGCTGCGCGTGAGCTTCGACTCGGTAACGCCCCACTCGGCTAGAGCTGGGAGACATGTAGGCAGGAGGGATGGTGAAGGAGGTGGGGAGTCGGGAAAGAGGCCTGTAAACCCCCAGATACCATCTTGATGTAGACGAGAGTTAATTGACGGGGGTAGGTCGGGAGGAAGAATGGGAACGACGGTCCAGATCAAAGTATGCTCAATAAACGCAGGTACTGTCACAGTGAATCATGTATATGCCAGTCAAGATCGGATGATACGCAGCGTACCGGAGTAAGGCCAGTCATTCTGAATGATGCTTATGAGCTCAGCAGAAATGTCTGCGGTGAAATAACCTTTTGCATCTGGCGGAATCTGGGGTAGGTGTGGCTTGCTCGGCACCGGATTCGCCTGTGATTCAGATGTAGGACTCGGAGTAGCATCTCTATCGGAGTTGGCTCTATCTGACTGGGAGCTGGATCGGTCTAGTTGGGAACGCAGCTTTGAAAGCGCATCAGGCTTTCCCCATTGCAAACGGTAAGATAAGAGGTAGTTGACTGTTCCAATCGATCAGCGAGCAGTTCAACAATGTGGGAAAGAATACGGTAGATACCCATTGAGCCATAACGCTCTTTAATCCCGACTGCCCAGCGCTGATATCGCTTCTGTAGCTTCTTGTCTCGTTTCAAGAGACCGAGGTCACTGCATCGATCGCACATCTAAGCTGACTGGGTTTTTAAGCAGGAGATAATATGCATCAGGACGCACCCAGCATTGACGAATGTCTTCATCTGCTGCCACGTAAATTTAGATGGGTAGTAAACCAGCAATTCCTCACGCGTTGGAGGGCCGGAACCAAGTTGTACGTTCTCTGCAGAGAGCTTCTCTGGAGGCTCGACGACATGCGTGTCCACAGTCATCATAAGTGTGAGTGATGTGAGCTTTGAATAGCTTTGCGAGAGAATTCAATGATCAGAGCGAGGATTCAAGCTCAAACACTTGAGTCACGGCGATCAAGTTGAAGCTTGACCGATGGTGGTTACCGTCACTGCTAAGATTAAGAAATACGATCCCCGAGATAGTAGAAGGAAAGGGTACGGGTACTTAGTGTCACTGTTGTCAATCTCAGCTGAAAGACTCCTCAAGGAATTCACCTTCAAACAGTTTGATAGCTCTTTCGCAAATAAAATGGGTTTGACAAGATCGGGCCCAGATCGTACAAGTTTCGATTGAGTTTCGATATCGTTATTGCCGAGATAAGATTTTCTCAAGATAGGCTAGACCTTCAGCGACTTCATCCATCTCCCTTGTTGCACAACCCAAGCGGTACCAACACTTACCAACATTTCTCTTGTCCTAGATTTGAAGGCTGCATTGTTGCCTGATGTTGATCCGCTCCGATTAACCGAGAATGCCTTCCGAACTTACAAGGGGTCACAACTCACACCCGAGCAAAGCTTCAAATCGTGCAAATCCTCCGGAGCGAGGCGCTCAAACCTTGTCACGAACTTCCGTCTCTAGCTCTCGACTCAGAGAAGACAGGAACTTCGAGTATATAGCGTCTGTCAGTCGGAGCAGCGGTCTTGACAAAGATGGAGACGCGTAAGCCTTCGCATACATTATTCAGATGCTCTTGCGAGGAACTCAATGAGTATAGAACAGATTGAAAGACTATAAGGTTCAAGAGGAGTATCGCGCTTTTGTGCAGCATAAGGTAAAGAGAAGTACGGTGTTGAAAACCCTGCCAAAAGATGGTTATAACGTTCTCAATTTCTATAGCTAGATGATTATTGGCAGAAATATCCTCGGCACGCCGTAGGCCAGGCTGCTGATGCCGTTGCGAAGCAAAGAGTCGAAGTTGAGGGCAATCTGTTGATTTTATTCCGTAAGTTCTCTTCTCTTCGTTGTACGCGCATCACTCACGCTTCCCAAGGTAAGCTAAGGGAAGGAATCTCCTCGTCTCAACGAACAGACCAGTTTTCCCTTGAAGGTGAATGTGACCAGCCTTTTGATCCTCCAACGGGGTGATGCTTACTTCAAGTATATTCTACACGACTGTTCAGTTTATGAGATATCCCTCTACTTATCAATCGTCTTTTCGACGCCGGCTCAGACAACGTCAATTCTTTCGCACCTCCTTCCTGACCTCTATTTGTCTGTCACCACATCAACTTCCTCGCTATCTTCGCGACAGACAACGACCCTCCTCGCTCTTCTACACAAGCTGATCACCCCATATCCCTCACATAATGCTTTTTTTGATCTTTTCCGCGTCCTCTCGTCCTCTTCCTCCTTCCTCCTTCCAGAAAAAATGAATCTCTGGATATGTGATATCGCAAGGTGTCTGCGAAGGCACGAATACCTTCAATTGGACGATCTCACACAACCGGCCACCGTTGTGAGGTTGCTTGCCGAATTAGAGTCTCCAGCTCTATCTTTATCTTCTTCCCGAGAAGGCAGAGCACCAGCGCCAAACCTCCCTCGCGAAGCTTTCCAATCTCTCCTCTTGAACTTGTGCTGGACGGTGCGCATGATGGCGTGGCGCATTCTGCGTAGCGCATACCCACAATTCGCTCTACCCGTTGGTAATACGCGGGAGTGGGTAGCGCGAGTCTTACTACTCAACGAAAAGCATGAGGACAATGACAAGGTAAATAAGCGGCGACAATTTCAGGACACGGAGGATCCTGGAATAGATCTATGGTTTTCGGAACGAGAAAAGGTGGGGGAGGTGGGAATGAAGGAGGGATTGGAGGGCCGATGGGTGGTAAAGATCAAGAGGTAAATCTCAGCACGTCGGTGACCTATAAGTATGTATTTATTCTAATGTAGTGTCTATGAGTTGTATCTTTACCATATGCAGTGCATACCGCATTGTCCGACTGCCTCACTGTCTAGTGGAGAAACACAAAAGGATACAATTTTGTAATACTGCATCAACAACGATAACAACCAAGGTGACATCTGATCCGACATGAATACAAGGGGAATATGGCAAAAACAACAACAAGAGATACAGGTGCGACTTCGTAAGGAAGCAAATTCGTCAATTGATAGAAACCTTGCCCATAAGATCAGCAAGCGAATCAGCCGCACTGTCACGGACAAGCTCGGCCTTCTTCTGAGCCTCATCTGTCGGCTTCTCCCTTTGCTGAGCTTCATCTGTCCGCTTTTCCTCTCCCTTCTCTTCGGGTCGAGGTTCCTCTTCCTCCTCCTCCTCCTCCTCCTCCTCCTCTTCTTCTTCCTCCGCCTCCTCCTCCTCCTCCTCCTCGTCCTCTAGCAGGAACTTACCACCCCTGGCCTTCATGTTATCGAGTAATGTTTGCACACCCTCTGCATCCTCATCCACTTCGTTCCACTGAAATTCCAACAGGGTCAACTCCTTGAGGTGTGTTCCGAGCGCATCAGCAATCATTTCTACCGCGGCCGCTTCTAGATTGTTGTTCTGCAGATGCAGGGCCTTGAGCAAAGGATTGGAGCCCGTGGCGAGCGCCGTAATAGTCTGTGGCACGTCCCCGCCCTCTTCCGCAAGAACGCAGTCGGAGAAATTAAGTGTACGCAAGGACGGCCATCCAGATAGCGCGGCAGCGAATGCCATCTCCCCCTCCTGTGAGAATGTGTTATCCTGCAAATCAAGATGCTCAAGCAAAGGGTTTTTCGCGAGCCCGCCTGCGAGCGCCATGATCCCTTCCATCCGGATCCCGTTCTGCGGCATCCTCACATCTACAAGAGTACCATGCGCCTCAAATGCCTGCGCCCATGCCACGGCACTCTCGTTTTCCAAGCGATTCCGCCCGCAGATGACCGTCCGCAGGTTGCTCTTCTTCCCCTCCCTCTTGCTCAACTCAGCACTGGCACGCAGTGCCTCAGCGATGACAAGTCCGCCTGCAGGCCCGAGACCGTTGTTGTTAAGTTTAAGAATTTGGAAGGAGCGATTGCGTGTGAGGAAGGGGACCATTGGATCTACGGAACGGCCGCCGAAGGCGTTGTCAGAAAGGTTGATCTCGACAAGTGAGGTCTTGTCAATAAGAGCATCGCAGATCAATGAAAGCGATTGAGGAATCTCGCTGATGAGTCGGCCGGTGTAGATGTCTGCGAAGTTTGCTACCTGTGTGGCAATGATTCAGTGTGAGATGTAAGCACTCCTCGACATTTTATGAAAAGCATGACGTACCTTGAGTGCCGTGGCTTTTTGCAAAAACTCAGCTAGAGTTCTTGACGCCTCGACGCCTATCGTATTCCCTCCGAGATGGATCTCCTCAATTTTTGCGGGGTCGACATCGCGGAGGTAGGGGGCGATGTCATCACTGGTATCAAGCTTTAGAGATTTACCTTGCAAAGATAGTATAGTAGACATCGTTGCACAGATGCAGAGAATGCGTGAATAGTCGTTACGAGAACTTTGTCCGAGGAGCAGATGGCAAAGTTCAAACAAAGTAAAATCTGAAAAGGAAAGTCGCGTCGGCACGTGATTGACGCGTTGATCGAGAGGCTTCAAGGCGGTTCTCGAAAAACCGTAAACGCATCATGTATCAAAATTCAAGGTAGGGCAGCAGATTTCATTCAGAAGAAGTCAACTGCATTGGCCCGGGTCACGCGTGGATGGTCACAAAGCGAAGAGTACAGTAAGGTAAACACCTTTGCGTCGGATTCGAGACTCAAGATCACAAAAGTAGACAAAGGTATGGTAACGTCGATACGTCAAGGGAGAAGGTTGATTAGTATATACTCCCTCTCAGCTATACAGAAATGTTTGTTTTGTGAAACTTTCGTGCGGCCTTCTGGTGCCTTATGTCACAGTGATATGCGTACGCCCCTCCGCAGATGCATCTCTTCGGAGATGGTAGAGGAGCGCCGCAGTGCCAACACCAAGGCTCTGACTGCCTCTACTCCCATCGAGCCCTGGCCCTTTTTCCGTCTGTCATGGGGGGATGGACCGACGCGCGCCGACCCAAATCGTCTTCTCAACGAATCGCAGCTGAGGCAGATCGTTTCAACCCAGTCGTAAAATCCATTCCCAAGAATGACCATTCACCCTTACCGCGGCCTTTAGGTCCAAACTGCATGCTTGCAAGATCGAGCGTGATGCCGTCGTTGGGATTATCGGGGCGAGCGAAACCCCAGATAGCGTGTTTCACAGTGGCCTCGGAGCCGGTGTCGTCGGTCGTACTCACATGGAGATCTGCGGACATTGCGATTTGCAGGGGATCCTGAATATGAAGTCCTCGCCATCAGCAGTACGGATCCTCATTTTCTGCGCAGAGGGAAAAAGGTCGAAGAACTGTTGAAGAATACCAACAACCTATCACAATAGAACAGACGAGCAACAGTCTATTAGACCTCTAAAAATGGGTTTGGTTCGTGGAGTATGTCTTAATAAAGCAGAACGACTGTCTTCTGCTTTGTTTGTAAGGTCTGACTGTGGGAGATAAGAGTATGTAGTGTCTAGTAGTGTAGGTAGTGTTCGGTTTTGGACGGACGCACCGTTTCTAGCTCCGCGATAAGGAACAGCGCTCACCAAACTGGGGGCCGCTCGCGTGAAGCCACGCGAGATGCACGTGGCAAGCATTTTTGCAGTGTTCCGTCGACAATTCGCTAGCTACTCGTGTATTCGTTCGCATCCAAAACAGCAGCTTCTCTCGTCAAGCTGTCTGCTGGGACCTCAAAATACTCAGCAATAGCCTTTGCAGTCAAGGCGCTCAAAATCAAATTACGAATCTGCTAATACGTCTATACAACAAACGATGGCTGCCCTCGATTGTTTCCACAACCCATTGACAATCGGCTTGCAAGAGCAAATTTCGACCTTGCTCTCGCATTTTCCCCATTCTAATCACGTCGCCAGTCTCGGAAATTGTTCTTCTCGGAGAGACATTCTGAATGCTTTATCTAATCTTTTGCTCATCCCGTCTTTGACCACGTTCATCGCTACAACATTCAGACCCTTACTTCTTGATCTTTGCGCAAGATGGCTCCAAAACGGTGACCTCATCGAGGAAAAAATATCATGTCTTTGTTTTCTATTGCAACCGCACGAGGAGCTCTATCCGTTCGTCCCTTCGTATGCTCATCGTCTCGAGAATTTGCTTGACATACTGTTTTCCCAGCGTCCTAGCCCATTTCTTGCGCCATTACATCTCAGAGGACGGGCCTCTCGAGTTTGTCCTTTCCTCATCATCACCACAAGCGATCGACGTGGTCCGCTTGCATCGCATACTTCTCGCATATTATCGCATTCTCCAGGCAAATCGTGAACTCCCACATTATCTTCACTGGTCACTCGACCCTCTTTCCAGGCTGATATGGGCCCCTCATCCAGATAGAGGTGTTCTGTTCTTGGCAATTAGATGTTACGCATTGCAGAGCTGTATGGGTGAGGCGGAGCGAGAAAGGATGGAAAGGGAAGTTATTGGACCAGAGGCGGATGTTGACTGCCCAATCCAATTTGGCATGGACGAGAGTGAAACAAGCCGGGTGATTGACGGTTGGATGCTTCCCATCATAGAGGCAAAGAGAATTGGTGATTCTAGGAATGCCATCGCTTCAGACTCCCATAATTTCTATGCTGCAGGCGAGGATGATCCGATTCAGTCAGATGAGCTTTGGTGCGTGTTTCCTACGATGAAAGTGATTTAGTCCTGATGATTCGTTCTGCAGCCCTCTCATCGTTAGCATACATGGCGTCCTCATGCTTCGAGAAGTCCCCGCATCTCACATTGACTCAGCCCTCATCTCGACTTCTACCACCGTTCAAGCGTTGCGTGCCCTTACTCTTCATGTCTCGTTACGCTTGCCTACCCTTATTACGTCAACACCTTCCGCAGGAAAGTCTCTCATATTGTCTCACCTCGCTGCCGTCCTGCATCCCAATGTCAAGAATCAGATTATCGCCATCACTTTGGCAGATACCTCATTGGACCCGCGCTCTCTGCTTGGATCTTACATATCTTCTCCGACGAATCCTGGGACGTTCGAATGGAAGGAAGGAATTCTCGTGCGTGCCATGAGAGAAGGCAGATGGGTTGTCTTCGAGGATATTGATCGCGGGAGCAACGAAGTCTTGGGCACCATCAAGCCTCTCGTCGAGTCACTATGCGAAGGAAAATGGATTGGAGACCGAGCAAGGTTGGAGGTCCCAAACCGAGGTGCCGTGATTGCCGCTGAAAACTTTGCTCTATTCGCCACGCGCTCCTCTACCCATATCGGAACTGGAGTCTTTACCAAAGCAACCTTCTTCGGGGCTCACAAGTTCAAAGAAGTCATAGTGCCCACGCCCACTCTGGATGAATTGCAAACCATCATCAATTCTCGATTTCCCAGACTTTCCGGTGGGGCTTCTCAGAGTATCATTCACTTGTGGGATTCAGTGAGGGCTTTTGGGATGACAGCATCTCATCGTGACGTTGGGCTGCGCGAGCTGGAAAAGTTCTGTTCACGAATTGACTGCCTACTCACGTCTTCGCGTCAACCTATGGACACCGACCCTGTTCTCGCAACCGATTCAGGTCCGCCGCGCCCTTTGTGGTCCATATACCACAACCCGTCTCTGCGGGAAGAGATGTACGTAGAAGCGCGGGACGTCTTCTTTGGCGCAGGGACTCTGACAGCATCCGCTCGCACACACGCGGAAGCTATCGCTGCTGTTATTGGCGAACACCTCAGCCTTTCACCAGAGCAGCGTGATTGGGTCTTGAACGGTCGGGTGCCCGAGTTTGAAAACGAGCGGGACGTCAATGGGCGCACTATTTCTCTGCGACTGGGCAGGGTCCGGCTGTCTGCGAAAATGAGCAAAATGGAGATCACGCCACCGGCAATGCGGCCATTTGCAATGCATCGTCCTGCAGTTCGGCTCATGTCGCGGATCGCGTCCGCTGCCTCACTGGCAGAGCCTGTTCTTCTTACTGGCGAGACGGGCACCGGGAAGACGAGTGTGGTGACTCATATGGCTGCGTTACTTCGACGTCCTCTCGTCTCACTCAATCTTTCTCAGCAAACTGAGTCTTCCGATTTGCTTGGAGGCTTTAAGCCTGTTGATGCCCGCGTACCTGGATCTCAGCTGCAGGAACGATTTTTGGAGCTGTTTCGCATAACGTTTAGCCAGAAGAAGAATGCGAAATTTGAGGCGTCGGTCAGGAAGGCGGTTCAGGAAGGGAAATGGAAGAGGGCGGTCGGGCTCTGGAAGGAAAGCGCGAGGTTAGCGAAGGAGAGGATTCAGGCAAAAATGAATGAGATGGTAGCGTAAGTGCTTCCACTTCTTTGTTCCCATATATGGGGAAGTTGACATCCACCGGTAGGGAAAATGCTAACAAGGAAGAATTGGATGCGGACGGACCCCGTAAACGGCGTAAGACAGGGCAGGCTAGTCTTCATTCGTCGGAAACGAATTGGGCTGATTTCGAGCAGCGCGTTACCGAGTTCGACATTCAACACGTCCAGGGTAAGGGGAAGTTCGCATTCAGCTTCATCGAGGGCCCTTTGGTGAAGGCATTGCGGTCGGGTGACTGGTATGGTCATCCAACTCCTGTTCTAATCTCATATACTAAAGATTCGCTTTATCATCGCAGGATTCTTCTAGACGAGATCAACCTTGCGAGCCCTGAGACTCTTGAAGCTGTCTCGGGTCTACTCCATGGGCCCGCTGCTTCAATAACTCTGACAGAGCAAGGCTCCCTGGAGCCTATCCCTCGTCATCCTGACTTCCGCCTATTCGCATGCATGAATCCCGCCACAGATGTGGGGAAGAAAGATCTTCCTCCGAACATCCGGTCTCGCTTCACTGAGATAGACGTGCCCCCTCCTGATGCCGACCGTGAAACGCTTTTGAGCATTGTCACACAGTACATAGGAGCCTCAGCGGTTGGCGACAAAGGTGCGATTATGGATGTCGCTGAGTTCTACACAGCTGTAAAGAAGCTGGCCGAAGAGAGACAGATTGCCGACGGCTCAAATCATCGGCCCCACTTCAGTATGCGCACTCTCGCGCGCGCGCTGACTTTTGCGAGTGACATCGCGCCTAACTACAGTCTCCGAAGGGCCCTTTGGGAGGGCTGTTTGATGGCGTTCACAATGGTCTTGGACGCGCCCAGCGCGGAGCTGGTCACAACCTTGGCTCAAAAGCATATACTGGCTGGCGTTCGCAATCCTCGTTCCTTGTTGGCGCAGGAGCCGGCAGTACCTAATGGTCATTCTTCCGATGAATTCGTAAAGTTTGGGCATTTCTTCTTGGAACGGGGTCCCATTCCTGAAGACGCTGTGGATGATTATATCATGACGCCTTCCGTCCAGAAGAAGCTCATTGACCTTGCCAGGATCATTATCACTAGGCGTTTCCCGGTCTTGATCGAGGGCCCGACGTCCAGCGGCAAGACTAGTTCGATCGAGTACTTGGCAAAACGCACTGGCCATCGCTTTGTTCGTATCAATAACCATGAACATACGGATATTCAGGAATATTTGGGAACGTACGTCTCGGATCCTGCCACCGGCAAATTGGTGTTCCATGATGGGTTGCTCGTGCAGGCCCTTCGTCAGGGAGACTGGATCGTTCTGGATGAGTTGAACTTGGCGCCTACAGATGTCCTTGAGGCACTCAATCGTCTTTTGGATGACAACCGCGAACTTGTCATCCCGGAGACGCAGGAGGTCGTTCGCCCACACCCTCATTTCTTACTGTTCGCGACGCAGAATCCGCCTGGTCTTTATGGAGGACGCAAGGTCTTGTCTCGGGCTTTCCGCAACCGCTTCTTGGAGGTTCATTTCGAGGACGTTCCTCAGGCGGAGTTGAAGGAAATATTGTGCCAGCGTTGTCGGATTGCGCCATCATATGGCGAACGCATTGTGGGCGTCTTTCGGGAATTACAACAGCGTCGGCAATCGAGCCGTGTGTTCGAAAGCAAACATGGGTTTGCCACATTGCGTGACCTCTTCCGTTGGGCTGGCCGAGATGCTGTGGGTTACCAAGAGTTGGCGGAAAATGGCTACATGCTACTTGCCGAACGTACTCGTCGAGACGATGACAAGGTGGTAGTCAAAGAAGTCATTGAGTCAATTATGAAGGTACAAATTGACGAGACCAGTTTGTACGACTTTCATCGCAACGGGGGCGAGATCGCGACCGCCCTTGGCTTCTCAATTCCATCATCATCACCTCTCGTCTGGACAAAAGCAATGCAACGCCTCCTAGTACTCGTCGGTCGTGCTCTCCGTTTTAACGAGCCTGTGCTACTGGTAGGCGAGACTGGCTCTGGAAAGACGTCAATATGCCAAGTTTACGCCGACGCAGTCCACAAGCGGCTATTTGCAGTCAATTGTCACCAGAACACAGAGACCGCAGATCTTATTGGGGGGTTACGTCCTGTGCGCAACAGGACCGTTTTGGAGGCAGAGGCACTTCAGGAAGCGGCCGGCTTTCTGGCGCAGAATGGTATCGTCAATGCACCTTCGGACGTGCAATCACTATTGTCATTCCTGAATCAACTGTCAAGATCTTCGACGACACAGCTCGTCCAAGCTCAGGTGGAGGATGTACGGCACAAACTTCAGCGGTTGCAGGCTATCTTCGAATGGTGTGACGGTCCATTAGTGGAGGCAATGCGTCATGGCGATGTTCTACTCCTGGACGAGATCTCATTGGCCGACGATTCCGTACTCGAGCGTCTCAACAGCGTCCTGGAACCCGGTCGCACTGTAGTGCTCGCTGAACGTGGCGGGGACGACGTGGATCAGTCGATTGTCAAGGCTGAGCCGGGCTTCAAGCTCGTGGCAACGATGAATCCAGGCGGCGACTACGGAAAGAAGGAGCTGTCGCCTGCTCTGCGCAATCGATTCACAGAAATCTGGGTACCCTCGGTGGATAACCGTCAGGATCTGTCACAGATTGTCGACAGCTCCTGGCGACAGGAGTCTCTCAAGCCGTACACCAATCGTCTACTGAACCTTTGTGATTGGCTGAGTGACAGAGTGTCTGAGCCTGCGTTGCTCGGCTTGCGAGACATTTTGGTACGTTCGTTGTCATTTCATCTTTTGCGCCTCTCAACTCGTTACGTAGGCATGGGTAGCCTTTTCTAACTCGGTGTGTACAATGGAAAATGCAGAATTGATGTCAGCAAATGAGATATTCGTAAGTCGCTTTGGTTTCAGTTATTTGTTTCCCTTCTCACATATGCCATAGCATCATGCAGCCCACATGACTATCCTTGATGGGCTTGGCTCTCTCCCACAGTTAGCTTCATACTCTGCGGAGGGTTTGCGAAAAGTTAAAAATGAAGCACTGTCGAAGCTGCAAGAGATCGCTCCGATTGCAACTGACAACGTTCTTTCCAATCATACCCTTCCTAACGCTGACTCGCACCTCATCCGATTGGGCGCCTTTGCTGTCCCTCGAGGGCCAGCAGATCGGAAGGCTCATTCATACACCCTGCAGGCCCCGACAACCAGAAACAACGCGATGCGGGTGATCAGGGCATGTCAAGTGCCGAAACCTATTCTCCTGGAAGGTAGTCCTGGTGTTGGAAAGACCAGTTTGATAACGGCCTTGGCGAATCTATGTGGCTATCATCTTTGTCGTATCAATCTCTCCGACCAAACGGATCTTGCAGACTTATTTGGTTCGGATCTGCCAGTTGAAGGGGGAGGACCTGGGGAGTTCGCGTGGAAGAACGCCGAATTCCTTACGGCGTTGCAAGAAGGGCATTGGGTTTTGTTAGACGAAATGAATCTCGCGCCTCAGGCTGTTCTCGAAGGCCTGAACGCTGTCTTAGACCACCGTGGTACCGTCTACCTTCCCGAGTTGGGACGATCATTCACACGACACCCCTCTTTTCGGATCTTCGCTGCTCAGAATCCAATACATCAAGGTGGCGGTCGGAAGGGTCTTCCGAAGTCCTTCGTCAACCGATTTACCAAGGTTTTCATTGAACCTCTGACCCCCGTCGACCTTTTGGAGATCTGCCGACACTTATTTCCCGACTATCCTTCGGATTGGCTTCAGTCGATGATCACATACAACGCGCGATTGGAAGAAGAGGTTGTCAGTAAGAAAACATTTGCTCGAACAGGTACTCCATGGGAGTTTAATCTGCGAGACGTCACTCGTTGGGGCGCATTATTAACGTCTTCAAAGTGCTCGCTACACCCTGTTGAACATCTACGCGATATTTATCTCGCTCGTTTCAGAACTAATGACGACAAAACTGCAGCCCGACGCATCTTCGACCAGATATTTGCTATATCTAGCGACCATTTGGAACGTGTTCCGTACCCTTCTGTGTCTTCGTCTTACGTTCAGATTGGTCACTTCATCACTTCCCGTTCCAACTACTCGTCTCCGGCACGCTCTGGCCGCCTTCTGCAATCTCAACTTGCGCTCATAGAAACCATAGGCACATCTCTCCGACAGGGCTGGCTAATCACCCTCACAGGGCCTCACGATAGCGGTAAGACTGGACTGGTAAGGTTCATGGCTGAGTTAACTGGCAACTCCCTATACGAGGTCGCGATGAACAGTTCCACTGACACGACCGACATCCTCGGTAGCTTTGAGCAATTAGACAGCAATGGTCATTCGATCTCTTTGGTCCGCCGTACTGTCGCTCTCATAGACCGACTGTCGCGATCAATGGAGGGTTCGAAGCGGTTGATGTCGCGTCATTCGTCCGCATTAAAGAAGATCGCAGATGTGCAATCACCCAGCATTCTTGACCTCAATATCCTACGAGCAGCCAAGAATGTTCTTGACGAGCTAGGGGATCTGGATAGTGACTGTGCCCGCGAACGAATTGACCTCCTCGATGAAATTCAAAACCAGTTTCCCATGCCGGCTTCCGCAGGAAAATTCGAGTGGGTCGACGGTCCTTTAATCCGTGCCATGAGGCAAGGTCACTGG
The DNA here is from genome assembly GCA_004802705.1 of Bondarzewia mesenterica. Taxonomy (NCBI): domain Eukaryota; kingdom Fungi; phylum Basidiomycota; class Agaricomycetes; order Russulales; family Bondarzewiaceae; genus Bondarzewia; species Bondarzewia mesenterica. The sequence goes on from SGPL01000018.1 coordinate 39,526, forward strand.
CTTTTACTGGACAGCGCTAACCTTTGCAGCCCATCGGTTCTGGATAGGCTCAACTCCTTGTGCGAACCTTCCGGTGTACTGATTTTGAGCGAACGAGGCTATGTCGGAAGTTCTGTGCAGGTCATTAAGCCCCATCCAGACTTCCGACTCTTTATGTGTGTGGACCCGCATCATGGAGAACTGTCTCGTGCTATGCGTAACCGAGGCATTGAGGTCGCAGTTCCTGTAGATCGAACTCTGGAGGATCTCAGCCGGCTACGGGATTATTTCCGCTTACCAGAAGAACGTCCAGAAGCAGGATTTTCCGCCCACATGTCCTGTCTAGAATTTGAAGGACTGCGTAGAGCATTATTCACCACGACTACAACTTCCAATGCCTACTGGCCGTCCGGCCAAAGTCTGTGCGAGGATTCGCCATCGTCAGCCGTACTACACAGAGCTCCGTTGCTCTTTCCATCCCCCACTACCCTCCCCAGCCAAGTCTCTTCCGACTCTATCTTGTCTTTCGCCGTCATTTCCTCTCCTCCTGCATATGCGTCTCATTTGTCACGATACGCCATGCTCTTCGAGCTATCTATGCGGCCTGATCGGCTAACGCAGCTTTCCGCGGTTCTAGATGCCTTGAGGAAGAGCACTCTGTGGGGAAAGTTGGACGAAAGCCGGCGGCAGATGAGACAGATATGGCCAGTATCTCATGATTTTCTCTCCGTTCAGGTCAGTACTCACACTTTTTTTGCCGCGCTTTCAGCAGCCTGTACCTCTTGAGTTACATGTACTAAAATTTGACGTGAATATATTCAGCCTTTTGATTTCTTGGCGAAATCTATCACTCTTTGCCACTCTTATCCTGAGCTCGACCGACCCTCCGTGCAACACTCAATTCTGCGTGTATTGGAACTATTCATAAGGCTGTTTGCCGACGATCATGCCAAGCGCTCCGCGGTGGAATTGTCCACCTCTAAAGCCGCCAACAAGTCCTTTGATGCTCCAGCAAATCGACGAGCTATGAAAGCGGTCGAAGAAGTAGTTGATTGTGTACACAGGCTTGGAATGGATCTGCTGGCGCATTTTGGCGAGAACTCCGAGGATGCATTCGTGAGTTGATTGCATTAAGTAGTAGTCGCGCATTTTTGACGGGTCATTTTATGACAGGGTGATATCAAGCTCTCGTTGAAGCTGCAGAAATTCTCTCAGTTCATGAGGATTAAAACTGCCGATGCATTTGATTTTTCAGCCATCCAGACCATTGTGAAGTGGATCAATAATGCTCTATGCAATACTCCTCGACTTTTATGGCACTACGCGAGCCGGTTACCATTCTCGAGCGCATGGTCACTCCATCGTCAGGACTGGGTTTGGAAAATATCTGGTCCACACTGCTCATGCCGAAAACGTTAAAGACCAATTTGGCTCAGCTTGAGGCTCTGGCTTGCAGCGGAGAGGAAGCCTATGGTACGTTCACGCAGAATTGAGCGAATAGTCCATTCACCTACAGTCTTCAGAACTCCGCTCGCGCATCCTGGAACTAATGGCAATCGAAACGCTTCCCATATCAATGCCTGGTGCTGATAAAGGAGCCATCGAGCGCACCTCACAAGACATACAAAGTGTAATGTGATTCACTCGTCCGCCGAATATAACCATTGATGGTCGTTTATAACAGCGACTTCTTAGTAAGACTGGCCAACAAAGATCTCTGCCAGAATCGTTAAAGGATGATCCCATTTCGGTCATCAAGGAGCTCGCCGTTATCATCTCAATTGGTACTCGAAACAAGGATATCGTAGAGGCACGTAGACAACGTCGTCTACCCAGGGCTTCAGTACAACTACTAATTGCAATATGTATAGGGCTGCGATCATGTTCTTCGGCTTGCCTGTCAAAATTCTGACGGACCTCTCACCCGGTTTGTGCCATACAGACATGCCGCTTGGGCCTTAGGAGTCGATGGATGTACGTCATTTTCTCGTAGAGCAACGCCTTCCTTACTCACCTTCATATCAGTTAAGGTAGCCACCCTCGCCCAATTACACAGGTCCTGGATGCAGGCGCTTTGGAATATAGACAATGTGAATGCCAATGATGGACCGTCTATCCTTCTTCAGCCCACAGAATTGCGAGGCACGATCATTAAATGGTAAGTTTTGTCTGTTCGCCTTTCGAACAGCATTTGACATCATCGAAGTGATTGGGATAAAGTCTCGTTACGATCGCTCAAGAGCTACGAGCATGCTCTCAAACGGCATTCAGAGCTCATTCTTTCGGACTTCGGAGCACCAACTTCTCGCCTTCACGAACTCTCCGCCTTCTACCGTCAAGCGTTGTTAATGGTAAGTCCGTCATCCGCATAGTTTTTGAAATTTTCTTGTTGATCTTCCATCCTCAGCTGTCATTCTGCTTTCCCGAGTCCTTCGATGAGAACACGCGGACAGCACTTCAGAATGCTTGCACAGGCCATTTAACGGATCTTCATGACTCTCTTCTAAAGATTCTCAAGCTCATGCAGCAGTCCAGTCACTCGTACTTCTGTCTCGCTGTGCAACGCTCTTTGGAGTCTCCAGTTTCCCTCTTAGAGGCATCTGCATCGCAGGCATCTTCTGCTGTTGCGCTAGGACAATGCCTGATTGCTCTATTCCGCATGTTTGTGGAGTTATATGTCCCGGATACTCCTTTGGACCCGTCTGCTAGTCGACGCTGCACCTTCGAGTTCTGGAGACAGGAGCATTTGAGGCTCTCAACAGAGCTTCAACTCCAGGTGCAGCTCGAGCGTCGGACTACGGGTAACTGCACTAACACACTTACTATATATCTGGAGCACGAACTCGACATTGTCAAGCAGCATCTTGATGAATCCGCAGCTCCCTTCGAAGAATCAAGACATGACGTGACGCACCTCAAGGAGTTCTGGTCCGAAGTTTCTCAGTTCATGACGCAGGTTGCTTCGTCTGCTAAATTGGATTCGCTTCTGGGTCTGCTTCATTCGGGGGATTCAGCCTCGAACACACGGGAGCATGTGATGCAGCAGTCCATTGCAGGATTTTGCCAGAGACTCGATGCAGTATATGCCGACTTCGAGGATATTAGCTCACCTCTGCAATGGGCTTTCCTCTACCTCAGGCTTGGTATACGCCTCATTAGTCGCGCTCATCTATTGCATCACAACGATGGCGCGGGGATTGTTGCCGGGGCATTGGTGGTCTCTCCGTCTGTCAGGAGTGCAACGATGTTGCGAAGCCAGCCTATCGTGGACGTTCAGATACCGGGATTGGATGCCGTTCAATCTCTGATCCTCAGTATGGCGGCAACAACGTTCGAGCTAAGCATTGGGATCGATCTTGACTCGCTGATAGAGTCACTTCATTTGGTCTACGAACAAGCCGTCCGGCTATGGCAAATAGACCGCACAAGGGAAGAGGAAGCTAACAAGGCATCGCAGTCTCTGTATCGATCGACACGTATGGAGCATGACAGTATCCTGGACTCCGAAATGGAGGAGCGAGAATTCCTAGCTCTTTTTCCCAACTTCGAAAATACCTTCGATCCGGACTACGATGCGAGCCACACTGCTCACCACACGCCGACTCTCATTGACTCCTCATCCATCCAAAAAATCTGTGACTTTCATCTTCTTCTCTGGCAGGCAGGCAGCGCTACTCGTGACAGTCTCGAGACATCATCACTCTTTTCTCAGAACCGAAATCTCCTCCTGCAATCCATCGTGGCAGCTCATTTAGAGACTCTTCCGGGAGATCTTGATCAAGCCAGTTTCGCGTATCAACTCTCCCTTCTCAATGAGCGTTTAAGTGACCTTCGAAAGCAGTCTAGAGTTACTCGGCCATATAATTTCTATCTCGATGCCAATGTTCCAGAGGTTCAGAAGGCTACAGCAGTAGTTGAAGCTCTCGATCAACGGGTCGAATCGCTCACTCAGGAATGGCCAGACCAGATGGTGCTGCATCATTTGAGGGAACGTTGCGTTCAGGTTCTTTGCTTAAACCTCAAGAGCCCAGTCGCCAAGGTTCTCGCTGCTCTCGAGCAGTTGCTTCTCCAGACCGAGGACTGGGAGTTGTATGCTAATCGACACAACAACTTAAAGGACCATCGACATGCTCTCACAAGCTTAATCGTCGAATGGCGACAGTTGGAGTTGTCTAGTTGGCGAGGATTGCTGGAGACACAAGCCGCGCTATTCGAAGATGGAGTCTCCGAATGGTGGTTCCGCCTTTACGATGCTCTTGTCCGAGGATTGCTTGACGTCGTCGAAGGGGTTCCTGATCACGGCCCAGGCAGCCTGGATACTTACCTCGGCACTCTCGTCCCACTCGTTGACGATTTTATCAAGACAAGTCCAATGGGACAATTTCAGCGGCGATTGACTCTTTTAGCGAGTTTCGAGTACTTCATACATCGACTCGTTGACTCCAAAACCGGCGAGCAAGCCAATGCCTTGCGAAGAATTGCGCGGATCCTTCACGCTACTCGGTCCCATTACATTCAGTACCTCCCCCGAGTCCTGGCATCATTCACCTCCCAAAGAAGTGTTCTCGAGACGGAGATCACAGGTTTCATCAAACTTGCCAGCTGGAGGGACGTGAATGTTCAGGCATTGAGACAGAGCGCACAGCGTACACATCATCAGCTGTACAAAAATATCCGCAAATTCCGAGACATCATGCGCCAGCCCACTGATGAGTTGCTCAGATCGGAGAGAGCGGGGGATTTAGACTCTGTGCCTACCTTCACGTTCTCGCAGCTTGCAAAACATGTCGACATAGAGAAAGTTAATTTCCCAGATCGCGTTGTGCTCAAGAGCGGACCGGCTCATCTTCAGGATCTCTCCCGTACCTTCAAGAAGTACGACTCGCTATTGGCCACGCGCATTGAATCATTCATTCTGTCGTGCCCATCTCACAGTGTCGAGGCGCTCGCAGCGGACGTCATCAATACTGCGAAGAGCCTATCAGACTTGTCCGTTCCTTCTGACGTTCCAAAAGAACGTAAAGAGAAACAGCTCAAAGGTATCTTGGTGCGCAAAAGGAAGGCGTGGAGTGACCTCCTCAAAGAGTTGAAGAGGATAGGATTTGCCGTCAATGTGAAGCCTGAGGTCTCGGAGCGGCAACGCAACGAATGTTGGATTCGGGAGCAGCCAGTAGTTCTGAGCCCACGTCCTGATCCATTTGATGTCTCGAAGGTAGAGCATTATTTCCATAGGCTCCAAAGTCTCTTACCGGAGGTCCGGGCTGCGCTTTCGGGACATCATCCGGATTTGCCTACAAGGGAGCTTCAGAGAGGTGTGTTGTTGCTGGAATCCGGATTTTCCGTCGCATTAGGTGTTCGTGCCCAGTAAGTGATTTCGACAATCATTCTAAGCGCTTTTGTCTGACCTGCCATAGATTGGTCACCATGCTCAACGGCTTCGACCGCCTGAACAATGTTGCTCGTCGTCTACATATGTTCGTCAACTCTGGAAAGGTTGTTCGCACTGGTTCCAAAGCATTGGAGGACGTGATCCGCGTCAAAGACACTACCTGCCGATTCGTTCACGCCCTTTCCGAGATGATACGCAATATAGAGATGTTTGACGAGCTATCCCCCGGTCAACGTGTTCCTGTTTCTCTGCTCGTGGAAGCACGTTCAAGGTTAGCGTTAACGACGAACCATCGGGACAACTTATCTGCAGTTGTGGATGCGATGAGAATGATGGTTACACCAATTCTTCTTGAAGGTTTGTTTCACGTTACACGTGTAGGCATTCAGGGTACTCATGCCTCCACCGAACAGATGAATACGCGGTTGTGAGCAGCGGTGCAAATCACCTGGAACAATTCGCCAACATCCTTGAACTCTGGGAGAAGAATCACCCTCACCTACAGCGACTCCTTTCCCCGCTCCGTACCTGGATTGAGTCCCAGGCCGAGGTCATCCCCTTCACAGATACCGTCGTCGAAGACGATGATTTTAATCCTGACCATGTCATTGATGCGCTTCTCGTGACTGTCCAGTCTATCTTGTCCAAGCTACCGGACGACAACCAACAGGATCAACCCGACGATGATGATTCGTACACCAAAATTACGTCAAATATCTTGGGAGAGATAAGCAATTTGCTTCAAGTAGCTTCGTTCACCGAGAAGCTGGACTTGATTGGTGCAAAGCTCCCGAATGCATCTCCGGAGACGGGAAAAACTCATGTCCTTCGAGTGTTACCCTTCATCGATCGCTACGTCGGTCTGGTAGAGCAACAGATGGTGTCTCTCATCCGATGGGCTGGCAGTTTACTAAAACTTCAGTATGTCGTCTGCTCCATTATCAACACCGTTGCTACACAAGGGTTTTGTAAACCACCGGACATGGACGAATCTGGCGAAGGAAAAGATGGAGGTGACGCTGTCGGCGGCGTTGGTTTGGGAGAGGGGACAGGGAGCGAGAACGTCAGCAAGGAAATTGAGGATGAAAGCCAAGTTGAAGGTCTGAAGGGAGACGGAGGAGAGAACAACCAGGAGCGGCAGAAAGGAGGCGATGAGGAGGAAGACGCCATCGAGATGGGAGACGATTTTGAAGGAGAGATGGAGGATTTGCCGGAAACAGGATCACAGCATGGAGAAGATGAAGAAGAAGAAGACGAAGCCGAAGAAACGGAGGGACCGGACGAGCAGATTGGAGATATTGACAAGTCAGATCCCTCGGCAGTCGACGAGAAACTATGGGGAGATGAGAAAGGCCCTGAAGGTGATGCTGAAGGGAAGACGAACGAAGATAGAGCCACCCAGAAAGGGGCGGATGCGGAAATTGTTGCAAAGGAGGGGACAAAACCAGAAATGAAAAAAAGACACTCTGGAGAAAGAGAGGGCAGCCGATGATGACGTTTGTGACGAGCAGATACCCGAAGACGGTATCGAAGACCAAGGGGATATTGCTCCTGATGGAGATGGTGGGCCAATCGATGATCGTGTCCAGGACGCCAACACGCTTGATCTTCCTGACGACTTGGACCTGGGTACCGGAGAGGAAACGCAGGAGGATGCATCTCCTGATGACGATGACCAGATGCTTGAAGATGGCCTGGAAGAGCGAGAAGAGCGACTCTCAGATTTCGAAGGCGCCGATGATGCAGAGCAAGGTCAAGAATCTACGCCGGAGCCGATGGATGAGGGGAACGTGCACAGTGCGTATAGGCGAGAAGAAACCCAGGAAGATGACGACGATCAGCCTGAAGGAGACCGGCCACCGGACGATGCTGTGGCCCAGCCAGATCTCCAGTCAGGAGATGGGTTTGCTGATGCAATGCCAGAGGAATCGCTGAATTCGAACGACCGCGAGAATGTCCCTGCTCGTCAATCAGGTGGTACCCGAGGTTCTTCTGGCCAGACCGCTGGTGTGGGTGAAGAGACCAGCCACGAGGATGGGTGAGTGACTTGGAAAAAATTCACCCCGACAAATCACTTACTGGCTCGCTCGTAGAGAAACAGAAGAAAGTCGAACTCAGGCGGATGCATCCGAAAGGGATAACAATGGGCGTGGGTCTGCAATGGCTGGCGCTCAGCAAAGCAACGCCCCTTCCCAAGAATCATCTAAACGGGAATTGGCCAGCAATCCTCTTCGAAGTCTCGGAGACACACTTAAAGAAATCCGCCAGCGCTTCGATGATATCCTCGAGAGCGGCGAGGCACAGGATCAAGCTACACCACAGCCTGCTGATACAGCGGAGACGTCGCAATTAGAATATCTTCGGCCTGGCGATGTCGATCACGAAATACAGGCTCTGGGTCCAGCGGAAGCAGATCAGGTTGCCAAACTCAGCGAGCTCAAACTTGTCGAGGACGAACGGCAGGCAGATGTTGAAAATTCTTTCATGGACATTGACGATCCCGAAGCGTCCATACCTCCGTCCCACCATCCGCAGACATCAGCTCTTCCTTTCCAAAATACTGCTCAAAGTCTTCAAGAGGATGTCGAAAGTGCTCTAACTCACCATGAAATTCGCTCCTCAAATGCGATGCGGACCTGGGACCGATCCCCCGACGACCTCGCACCGAGATCTGATTTCGATATGAAAGAGCCAGAGGACCAAGAGTACGTCGAGTCAGAGTTGCGTCGCTGGCAAGCAGAAGGCCGAAGAACAGCAGGTGCTGAGAATCTCTGGCAACTGTACGCTTCCCTGACACATGATTTGTCCTATGCTTTGTGCGAGCAACTTCGTCTCATTCTCGAGCCAACGCTTGCAACGCGACTCAAGGGAGACTACCGCACTGGAAAGCGTCTCAATATGAAGAAGATCATTCCCTACATCGCTAGCGAGTACACGAAGGACAAGATATGGTTGCGACGAACTCGACCAAGTCAGCGCGAGTATCAAGTTCTCATCGCTCTTGACGATTCAAGGTCCATGTCCGAGTCTCATTCGGTCCACCTTGCGTATGAGACATTAGCTCTCGTGTCCAAGGCGCTCAGTCGATTGGAGGTGGGAGATATCGGCATAGCAAAATTTGGAGAGGTGGTCGATGTGCTGCATGGCTTCGATGAGGGGCCATTCACGGATCAGGCAGGGATGCGGGTCATGGGATCATTTAACTTCAGTCAAAAGGCCACAAATGTTCTCTCGCTTGTGGAGTCCAGTCTGAAGATCCTCGAAGAGGCCAGGGGACGACGGTCAACCAGTTCAGCTTCTGCGGCTGATCTTTGGCAGTTGGAGATCATCATCTCGGATGGGATCTGTCAAGATCATGACAGGCTTCGAACGATCCTGCGGAAAGCGGAGGAACAACGCGTTATGATCGTATTCATAGTTATCGACTCCCTTCATTCCAACACAGCTGCGGCGGCTACATTGGTGGGGTCAGCCAGCGCTGGAGCAGTGCTAAACTCCATCCTCTCGATGAATCAAGTGGCGTACAAGCAAGTTGATGGACGGATGGAGTTGCAAATGCAAAGGTATCTGGACTCGTTCCCTTTCGAGTACTATGTAGTGCTGCGAAGCGTGGAGGCTTTGCCTGAAGTTCTGTCGAGCACATTGAAGCAGTTCTTTGAGCGTATTTCGGAGGAGTAATAGTTACAATACATATTTTGCTTTTTCACTACCAGTTGTCGAGATCTTACTCCGAATTGCTTTATGTGGTACGTTTTACGAAAGGATGATAATTTGGCAAAGGTTCCAACTTCAAATAACGCGTCTGAATCACCTGACGTCAAATACTAATCATGTGATAATTCGGCAAGAGCCGAGATTTGATTACGTAGTCTACAGTAGCTTAATTTGGCGTGGTCAAGTACAGTCTCAGCTTGGCTGAGCCTCAGTGGAGGTACTCTCGGAGGCAAGTTGGCTCCTGACACTAACGGTCACCTCGCGTTCACTTCCATCATGGAGCATGATCGCTCATTGTCCAGATTTCAGGAGCGCTTTTCCTTTGATAACTCACCCCATGACGACCTCGAGAACGCTACAGACGACGAACGCAAGGGTCTTCTATCCAGCGCTGAGGACACCCTCTTGAAGTCGGATGACGGCTCGGACAAGGGAGCAAACTATGTGCATTTTATACGAAGCTCTGCTTTTGAGATCTTGGGTCTTGTGGGAGTGATGATCTTGATACTTCTTGTGATGTCTGTTGCGTCCCTACTGGCGAATACTTCAGGAACTTCCCGTTCTGCGAAATCTCTTCATTTCGATGGCGACACTCTTCGCTCTAATGGGACGCATCAATTCAAACGAACAGTTCTCATTGTGTCCATCGATGGCCTGAGGTAAGTTCATGAGATGGGTGCGTAACTTCATACTGATCTCGAATGAAGGGCGGATTACCTGGAGAGGGGCTTAACCCCACACTTGTTGGATATAAGCAAGCAAGGTCTACGTGCGAGGTCCATGAAACCTATCTTCCCTGTATGTTTATCACTTGTGCATACTTGTTCCGTGGCGAGCTTGCTGATTTTCTGTGCAGACCCTTACCTTTCCGTGAGTTCCCAATGTTACCATTAAGATGTCCGGCACTTACAACGAATGGTTCGAAGCAATCATTGGGCTTTAATGTACTTCATTCTTTCGGCAATGTACCCATGGATTGTAGTCTTATTATTCCGCCTGCAGGACCGGCCTTTACGCCGAGTCCCATGGCATCGTCGCCAATGTGAGATGAATGACTCTCTAACCAGATATTCATGCTTACACATGTTGCACAGAATTTTTGGGATTCAGAGACGGACTCCGAATTCCATTACAATCAGATTTCATCGTGCTGGCAACCGCATTGGTGGATGGGCGAACCGGTAAGAGTTTTTTGGACTGAACATGAATGTCGACGATAACAAGATTTTGTAAAGATGTGGGAGACGGCAGGAAAGGCCGGGGTTATAAATGCTAACCTCATGTGGTACGCACCATGTCCTCTCGTCTTCGTCGTGAACGATGCTGGATTCAACCCCTGGCGAACAGGCCTGGGCCCCCAAAAACGTTGACGGGAGCAACCCCTACGAACTTCATTCCTTGGAGGGTATGTCAATAATTCTAAATCTCATACGCATATTGACGTACCTCTCAAATGTCAGGATAGAGTTTCTCTGAGAGAAAAGCTCGACCAGATCATGGCTTGGGTAGACCTCCCGCTTGAGGATCGACCGCAACTAATCATGGGTATGTGGTTGTTAACACCAAATCCTGGGTTCATGACTTAGTATGAGACAGCATATGAGCCCTCCCTGGATCAAGCCGGTCATGCTGCAGGGCCACATTCTGCACTAGTCAATGTTGGTCTCGGTCAATTATTTCGTTGTGACATTTATTGAACTTCTGGGGTTGTGTAGGAAACACTCAGCTATGTTGATGGATTTGCGAAAGACCTGCACACTAGCATTGTTACTCGGAATCTGACAGACATTGTCGACATTGTCTTCGTCAGTGATCACGGGATGACTGATACCAGCCATCCCCGAGCTCATTTACATGGACGATATCCTCGGTGAACAGGGCTGGGCTTCTATCGAGCACGAGGATGGTGCGCGATACCCTTCTCCTGCTTCTTCTTCAAGGTATTCGCAGACACTGATGCTCTTCGACAACCAGGCTGGCCTTCTATGGGTCTTCACTTCAACACTTCTGACAACGCAGCTTATTACTTGGATGTCCTTCTCGCGGCTGCGGCCGGAAACAAGGAAAAATTCCAGGTATTTACTCCAGAAACCATGCCCGAGAGGTATCACTTCGCACACAGCCCACGGATCGCACCCATATACGTCGTTCCGAAAGTGGGATATGTACTCACGACCCGGAAGGATGGCGATGTTGGATTGACCAAAGGGGTGAGTGCCCATACTATCAGTCCTATCGCTGGTAAACAACATCACTCATTAACGAGCTAGAACCATGGATATGATAATGACGATCCGTCCATGCACGCAATGTTCGTCGCCCACGGTCCCTTTTCCTCCGTTGCCAAAGTTGTGCATCAAAGTCGTTCCTCTAATTTCGTTTCACGTGCGCTTTCCCATCCAAACCAAGGATGGCATTCGGTTTCGGACGATACATACGTGATGGAGACCTTCCAGAACGTGGAGATTTATGGGTTGGTCATGAAACTGCTGGGGATTGAGAAAATTGCGGCGACCACCAACAGTACGAAGGGTTTTTGGGACAAATACTTCTAGAATAGTATTGCCTCCACGTCTTCAAAGAGTACGAAGACGATCCAGTGATTAATTGTCTCAGATTTCCGTGTCTATCACACCAACTCAATCATTCTGTATACATCTTCCATACCCAGCTCCCTCTCTTGATTGGGTAGACATGCTATGAACAACAAACTAGTCTACTAATCCGAGATGAATTTGTTTTTCATGCTCATGTGGTGGTCAAACGAGAAGCACTGGTCCTAAGGCCATCCTGACCTGTTTGCCCGAACAGAAGCCCGACCCATTTCAGTCAAATGTTTGGACTCAGGAGCCCCCAGTCCATTTGTCAAGAACGTGGAAAACGGTCAATAAGTGATGGACAAAAAGTCAGGTACAAGTACAATAATATGAAAATTGAATACAACGCAGCCCGATACGGACGAGAAAACCCTACAATTTACAGCTACATAGGCTTGAATCGACCCTTTCCCAGTCGCATGAGTGCTGCATAACCAAGACGTCGTCAAACTACACCTCTGGGCTTTCCTGACATATCTCGCAGCTCCACGGAGCTGCCCTCGAACGTTGTTACCTTGTAGGTATTGCTTCGCGCTATTGATGGAGGATCATGAATGGATGTATTCCTGTCCCAGACTGTTCTTCGGAGCGCTACTAGGACGACAATCACTGTGGGGTATATTCCCTGGCAGAGCGACACCATTGGTTCAATCATGCAAGCTGACGTCGGAGGGAAAGTACGTACCGTGATCTGGACCATGATGGCTGTCACGAGTTCGTTTCCAAGATTTCCAAATATATTGAAGTTGGCCATGATGAAGATGACCTTTGGCGAACGATGCATGCATTGACCATGGGTGGGTTGAATATACACAGATTATGCACGTGCTCACCCAGATCAGACAGTAAAGAGCACCCGACTCGATTAGAAGGACCATCATCTTCTCAGCTATTGTCCTTCCGTCCCCCGTCCCCAAGCTAGACTTCAGAGCCCGTCTATGCTTCCTAAAGACGTCGACATTGACAGAATCTCAATTATAGCTTTCCGTCCTTTCAAAAACAAGAATTCAGCATACCATGCTTTGATGGCAATGAGCGAAGTCGCCACGAAGTTGGTTGACAGCGTCAGGGACCAGACTGCAATCTGAAGTTTACCGAGCAAACCGTAGCTATCATCTGTCATAGTATCATATCCATCGGTTGCCAACTTGACTTCCAAACCAGCACTGACAAGTGCAGCGACTGCAAGACATGTGTTTAATCGGTGGAAGGGCAAGGACACGGGAGAGGGTATTCGTACCGGTGGTTCCCAAGAGGAGAACTATCGGAACGGCTAAAACTTTAAGGTTGCGCTCCCACAACACCCAAGCCCTCCACACGACGATCGCATCGCTGAAGACGTACTAAAGAAACGATGTCAGTTGGTCCACGTATTAAGATGACGCATGCGAGATACGGACATTTATGACAGGAAGAAACCGCTGCGCATTCTGCAATCGCGGTACCACGGTTATTTGAGTCAGAGACTTGAAGCTATCAAGCTCCACATCCGCCGCGGACTGTATCTCCCCGTATATGTTGATCTTGACGTCGAATAGGGCGCTAGCCAAGCTTATGCCTAGATAGGTTGTGGAAGTGGCAAACATGATAGTGGTGACAATGAGCAAGACTGCGCTTGCCCGCGATCTAATGCCTTGAAAGCTTCGAGCATGTCAATCGGAAGGTCCTTTTTCAATAAAATGCTGTATGCGTGAAAATTACTCACCAGATGTAATAGGTCGAAAAGATAATGAGGGGAATGAAAAGACCTGTACAGCCGCCATTGCTCGGCAACTTGGACTATAAAGCCACAATGAAAAGAGCGAACATACCGTAAAACATATTTCCAAAAAATATGGTCAGCAAATGGTCTCTAGAATTCGCGAAACCGTTTTTTGCCAAAGTATCTGCATCAGGAGACGATGAGGTCGAATTCATATCTCCTCAAAAAGGGGGAGGAGGGGTCGCCGCTTTGAAGAGAAGAAAATGCTAGCAAGTTGGGTTTCAGATATACAGGCAGCTGCGGAGGATCAAAGCACATAGACCAGAGTAAGAAGAATGATGGCCTTGAGCAAGTCTCGGTCGTCAGGTTCCGTACTTATAAGTACTCAACGACCTGTGTAGCAGTCGACCAGGGTGGACCTTAGCCTGGATTCGTCCGCTGCGCGCGCATAGTTCAAATTATTTGGCATTGGTCACTTTGGTGGGAAACACTGCACCATAGGGTACGATCATCGGGAATGACGGCCAATCACGATGATGAAGACCCGAAGTTTAAAGCCGCACTGGATGGTCAGATGAGGCACTCGTCTGAATAACGTTAACCCTGGACTCCGCACAAGTGCCCCAGCTAGGGACTTCGAATGCTGTAAGTCTGCGGATGCCGGACTGCGGTAACGAGCGAGAGACTTCGGAGATGAAGAGTTGGATGGTCGAATCATAAAGACGGTTCCAGTGAATCCAGTGCAGTGGCTGTTCGAGATGACAACACATTGTCGTGAGCAGCTCACTTACTACAAGCCTAGACGTTTGCAAGCCATCTGAGGGACTCGTCGGAAGGCGCCATGAATGTAAGTGTAAGAAACAGTACTTCAACAGGTTCCGCTTGACAGAACCCCCCCCCCCCCCCTCCCCAATGCTAAGATAGAGTGCAAAATCTCTCTTATGAGGTTGTATCCAAAATTTGGCCTTTTCCGCACCAAATTATGACCATTTTGTCAGCATTATGGATACAAGATAAGTATTTTGATCATTTTCGTCCGCATGTTAAAATACATGCCGCTCAGTGACCAGAACCTGAGGCCTGCAATGTTACATGGTATTCAATTCGATGCCATCCTGTATACTCGCCAGTTCGGTTGGATAGAAATGCCCGTGCAAGTACAAATGACTTTGCGACGCATCCGAAAGACTTGACTACCCCTTCCCGCGCTAGCAGTGAAAAATATACTGGGAAATCTCTAAATGTATACATGGAGCAAAGCAAGTCGTACATTTGCACAAACAGAATTCCAAGCGAAGGCGAAAAGAAAAGGCATATACGGCGAAAGCGATGATTGATATACAAGGGTAGTCGTCAATTTATCATACTAGCATGGCAACAAGGGTGCACATAGGAGCCGTGGAAACTCCTTGCAATTGCTTCCCGCAAAAACTCCACACTTTCTCATCATAAAAGGGGAAAAAATCAATGCCCCTCTGCATCGAACACAGTCTGGTTACCACCCTGTCCGGTGACATGGATATGATCGCCAGAGGCAGTGGGTATATACGACTGCTCTGGCAGGCCAGATTCATCGAGTCCCTCAGCTGCCTCGATGATCTCATAGAGCTTTGATGCCACTTCCGGAGGTGGCACGCGCCCGCCGAGGATGTCGCGGGCAGGGATGGATGAGCCGTAGAAATCGCGGTTGGCATCCTTACGTTCGATGAGGACCGTACCTTCGAGCGAGAGCCCGGCGAAGAGACCTGTGCCAAAAGCCATCGACATCAAATCATCAACCTGCATTCGAATACCATACGAGGGTGATCATGAAACAAGGAGAAAACGCACCCTTCGACTTCGAGTACGAGAACATTGGCGCGGGATGCGCCAAGCTCGCCTGCACGCTCCCTCCAGTCCCGATCGGCCCCGCCGCGGCGCTCACGTTCCCCCCAATCGTCACATTCCCACCGATCGAGAACGCACGGACAGCATCCTCGCTGTTCAGCACGACGACGAAATCGGTGATATCCGCACCAATTTGCAGACCCCACCCGACGCCGCCCGTGGCGATGCAGGAGGGCGCGGACCAAGAGCCATCGGGAAGGCGGGCAAGGACGAGACCTGAGCCCGCCTTTCCGGAAAAGACGAAACCAGCTTTGAGGACTTGAAAGACGGCGAGACCTTAAAATGCGTTCAAGCATTATTGAAGTAACCAAACGCGGAGTAACACCAGTGAGTGACGTACCTCTCGCTCGTTGCAAGACAGCTTTCGGTATCGAATTCAAAGCGGACTCGGGTCGGTCAGGATCAGCTATCGGCACACTCACCGTTTACTCGTAAGTTCACATGGACTTGAGCATAAGAGGACTCACCCAAGAAGCTTTCCAATATCTTTGCGGCTTTGTCCGCCTCCCCAGGCAGGCTGAAGCCCTGAACGAAAGTCTGTGATCCTGAGGCAACTCGGCTAGACCCCTCCTTCACGAAGGCGGTAGCTTGCATGCCCGCCTTCTGCGCGCCCTTGCGAAATTTGTCGAGCATAGACATAGCAGATTGTTAGAGATAGACCGTAAATTCGAAGAGGCACAAGATGCTTTGATCTCAGTTGGACTCAGTCATGAGCCTGTATTAATGACGCTCTCATCTGCCACTGCCTTTCACGTTCCGGGTATTGCTCACGTAAGGTTGGTCTTGGCGCCAACACAGACAGTATACAGACTCGGACGATAAGCGAATTTAAATTAAATAAATCATCTCGGCTCAGCAGCTTCAATGGTATGTACACGCATGGATATATCCAAACAGAAAGGATCGAGATTTTTTAATATCAGGCGAACAAATCAAAAACGGAACCGTGCAATGAATGTAAGGCATCTTCCCATGACGCAAAACAGAAACAATCAGGAGGGTGAGAGGTATTTTCAGCGCCAGGTATCGTTTTCGATGTATGACCCGGAGGAGGGCGTAGTAATCTGCATGTTAGGGTCGCTCTCCCACGTCACGGCGCCATTGTTCTTGCGGATGTACTTGTACTGGATCGACGTACTAGCCGGCAGGTTCACAGTGACTGTGTGAGGAGAGAAGAGAACGTCGAAGATTAGCCATGCGAGCACGAGAAAGGATGGTGGGAAGCGCACTGCTCCACGTGGGATAGTTGGCCGCAGACAGGATCAGCGCATTGTCGGGCGACCAGTTCTCAAGTGCGTCAACGGAACCGGTGATATAGATGTTTTCTACCAGGATGTCAGTGAATCGGACCAAGAAAAAAAAAACGGACGGCATACCTCCGAAAACAGTCGTCGCATCTACATTGAACGTCACAGCAACGGTCGCCCCAGCATCCGGCGAGCAAGATGACGGGACCGTCAACCCTGCCGCGCCCCAGCTAGGTGTGATCGTCCCCGCTCGAGCGTTGAACGCCGTCAGCGCGCTCGCGTAACTCCACGTTAGGTCCACCGCGCTCACCGGGGAGCCCGAGCTCTTGCTATACTGCTCCGCAAGCCCGCCATTCAAAGGTGTGTATTTCGCGACCTCCGCCACGAATCCGTCAGCGAAAGTCTTGACGGCGCTCGTGAGCGTCGTGTAGGTGCTGGTAGACGAGCCGTAGGTGCCTGCCGTCACACCGGAGGAGAATTGTTGGAAGAAAGCGAGTGAGGCGCTGGTCACATTGAGAGAGCCCAGTTGATCCCAGGTCGTGAGGGCGTCGTAGAGTTGCTCAGCAACGGCGAGGGTGGTGAGGTACCAAGGCTATTTTTTCCTCCAGTGAGATGATGAATTGGAGAACGAAAACGCGCAAGACGTACGTTTCCCCCCTGGTAGCTGTCCTCGGGGTATCGTCCAGTGGCGACCGCGGCGGTCGAGCTAATACCACTGTTGATAGAATAAATGGACCTAAAAGCGTCAACGTAGACCTTCAGATTGGACAGGGCCTTGTCAGAGCAGGGTTGGAAAGTGGCCGCATCACAGCCGGCCGCGACATCCCAGGTGTGAATAGAAGTCAAAACGGTGTTTGCGTCTTTGCCCGAGCGTCCGCCACCAGTATTCGCTGTGATGTAGCCAGCCGATGGATTCCAGTAAGACTGTATTGAATGCGGGGCCGATGAGGAGGAGAAGCGGGTAAATGCGATGGTAAGCGAACCTGGAGGAAGCACAACAAATCGGCAGCTTGGGTATTATAACCGCTTACGACGGAGGTCTGGCCGATTCGGGTCGCAAGAGCTGAACCCTCGCGGAGAGAACGATGCTGCACGGCAGTCGTAAAGAATGACGAGGAAGAAATCTCCTCCCAAAGGTCAAATCTGACATCGAGCAATATGTTATTACAGTCTCTTCATGATAGGTGACGATCAACACATACGTGGTCTGATTCCAGTTGGATGAAACATAGTCGAGATCGAGCTTGATTATGGGCCATAGAATGTTTGAGACGTAGGTAGTGTTGCCGTTGTCCAATAGCCAGTTCGCATACGAAATTAAGGCAGTTGAACGCAGGGCCGGACCATCTGCGACATATCAGATATACTAAGCATTCTTTCACATGCCGCTCCTCAGTCCTGGAATGAGAGGAACTTACCACGCTGTGGGCGCCCCCAAGAACCGGTGAACGCAGTCTCGTCAATGTTAAACTTGGGCTCTCCAAGGCCTCCAGTCGACACCGAACCACTTGGGTTAGACACCTGCTGGAGAATTGACTCTGCAGTGACGAAGTTGTCAATATGAGTACGCAAAGTAGTGTCCTCGCCCAAGGTGAATTGGTCGATGAGGGCCTTGAAGACGAGAGAAGAGTCACGAGTCCACGTGTACAGGTAGTCGGGGTTCGACGTGCTCGGACTTGCAATCACCACTCCTGCCTTGACAGTGATAGATGTGAACGCGATGCCCCCAGTCAAATTCACCTCGGAGCACATACCTTTGCGCCCTGCGACTTGGAGCCATTAGGACCGATGTTGGCGAGCAGACCGGCTTTGGCGATGGGCGATTCAGACGCGATATATGCATCGACGGTGATCGTCTGGGAGACCGTAGTATTCGCCAGACCAAGGGCACCTAAAGCTAGCTGGAGGAGACGCATCTTGGTAGACAGTGCGGCAGAAGGTTGTCAACCAGATTGTACGATGGGAAGTTAATTTATAGGACTTAGAGAAGTGCATGTGGTATGGAAGACTTGTTGAAACGGCCATGATTGAATTGGATTGACAGTACTTAGCTGGCGGCGCATACATAGCTCGATTCGTAAAGCAAGAACACCGTCATCAAAGACTTTTCACTATGCACCGTATCATCTGATCCTGCAAACGCGTGCTCCCCGGTTCAAATGCCGCCGCGCGCGCCGCCCAGGCTGCTCTTCGTCCGAAACTGATTTATGAGGCAAGTGCGTTCAGCGCTCAGCTGCAAGACATATGTGAAACAAATCGCACGTTGAAAATATCAAAGAATCGACGTTTGGCATGGAACATCGACGGGGATTCGAAACAGCCGCTAGTCGACAACAACATGATTACATAGCATTTCTTGAATCTTCCCAGGCTTTTCCACGTTTCGTCATCACTGGAGGTTGACTGGAGGTACCTAGTCAGTGCCTAGTCTCCGTAGCGACCTACACAGAAGACAGTCGTTCTGTGTTAAGGGAGGTACCGCCGCCTTGTTTGGAACTCATAAATATCATGTGTGGGGCTCCTCGAGGGCTCCTGAGGCTTCCTCGTTACTTCTCTCGCCCTGCCATATGATCTTCCTCATTTTTTTCTTGTCCCTGGGTCCATTTCTGTCAACATATCATCAGAAACACCATGTCTCTTCTCTATACAGCTTGCGAGGTTTATCTCGTCCCATCGCCAGCTCAAGGCTGCTGCTCAGTAACTTTGCTTCATTCTTTCGAAACGAGTCGTAATCGCAACTTAATCTTCAGGCTTTCGTGAGTTGTGGGCCTTCGGACCTTTAGCTTCAATCTTCTTGAGCGAAATCACATGCATCAGGTTTTTTTTTGCTGAGGCTGTAGTGATATCTAGTCTCACTGTCAACTGTCCCTGCCAATGCCGCCCTACTTGGCTTACAGCCTGAGCACAAGAAACACCCTGCGATATCGCTTGGTTACGATGCATCATCGCAAAAAGGGAGTTTGGGCCACATCTTCTAGTTTCTTCATGCTATCTTTCTTTGTTTTTTCTTCAGTCCGTGTCACCCGACCCATATGGCCTTTCAAAATTTCAAGTCTCATTTCCCGGAAATTCAGCGTTTACAGCGCTGAACCGAGATGTCCGATGCGCAAATCAACATCCGAGGACCATGCGTCGTTGGCAACGTGCGTTCAGCAGATGACTTTGCTCGCTGTATCGTCCCATCCGAAGACTTAAAAACCTTGTTATCCCGTGCCATTCCCCTTCGCGTACTCCCCCTCTATTTCCTCGTCTTATAATACAACTGGAGTTGACCCCATTATCGTCCCATTCATTATGTTCTACTGATGCCTCCGAGCTTCTGTTCCTAGTGCCTCCTTCTGATTTGAACATCTTTCCACTTGATCTTGCTTGACGACAACGTCTGCCGCTTGTCGGATCCCGGAATTCAAGCGGACCGTTATGTTGAAGGT
Source organism: Bondarzewia mesenterica (assembly GCA_004802705.1). Taxonomy (NCBI): domain Eukaryota; kingdom Fungi; phylum Basidiomycota; class Agaricomycetes; order Russulales; family Bondarzewiaceae; genus Bondarzewia; species Bondarzewia mesenterica. The sequence goes on from SGPL01000018.1 coordinate 59,472, forward strand.
GCGTCTCGTGGAAATACCACACGTCCATGGCACCATTGTTTATGGTGTAGAGAGCTGGTTGGTCGCTGCGTTGGACATCGGTGGATTTACGCACTGTTTCTCAAGGTGCATCGATTCTTCCTGCTGTAGGGCAATCATGTGCATCCGTTGTAATGGAATCGTAAGCTCGCGCGGGCGCCATCGGATCTTATCCGCTTTCACTTCTGATGGTCATATTCTTCTGCTTGAGGCTTCGTGCTTACTCTTCCGATTTTCAAGCTTTCCTCTTCATATGGTACCAACACTTGCAACGTGTGGTCATGATTTCTGACATCGACATTCGGACCAACTCTCACACAAGCCATTGCATCTAAATAGCATCTCTGCATGAGCTATTGAGGTTTACTTATTCGGTGAGTCTGATGAGAAAGTGGAGCGGGAGTATGAGAAGGGGAATGGCAGGAAGTAACAAGGTTTTAAGTCTTCGGATGGGACGACAAAGCGAGCAAAGTCATCTGCTGAACGCATAGGTGGTTTGAATGATTGGAAGGTATTACACCACCATGGGAATGCATACCCTTCACAGGTCTCGTGCACTTCGCGCAACGTGTGCTAGACATCAACTTTAATGGATTCACTATTACCTCTGCAGCTCACAATTACGTCCAACGCTTGCGGAACTTTTGGATGCTCCTGAGAGCATGCCAGGTATGGATACACTACTGCTGAAAGGCGCGCTCCCCGTTTCTTCCATACCCACGTGCCCTGTTCTTTCCCGTGTTGTACATCTGTGACGGTTGACCGATGTCCAACGAAATACTTAAATCTTCAACCGCGCTATTTTACTGCATTGCATCCGTGGACCGTCAACAGCTCTGGTGAGAATCACCTGCTCTTCCTTATGCCCTGGATTTTTTTGATCTCATGTGTGAGTTGCAGCAGTTGGCCCTCCGTACATAGTCTCAACGTACCCTTATTTCTATCACGATCTCTGGTCATAGCAAGTGTTTCAGAGTCTCCGCATGTGATACGACATCTGGAGATTGCGATGAACTATTTTTCTCTCCATTAGGCCGACCCCTCGAGACCCGACCGTTTAGGCCCTGTCAATCATATCTTCAACCTCCAAAGAGCCGGACGTGTCGAGACTCAGCAGAACGGAATTGACGTCCATCAATGCGCACCTTACTGCATGGCAATTCCGAGCTGTGTTCGGGCAAATGAAGAAGCTTCGAGAGCTCTTCCCTTCAAGAGGGATAGACGAATCCCTTGTCTATGCCTTGGTCCACCCAGGGAATACCACCATACCCAATTCTGACTGAAGCTTCCTTTTTCCGGCTTGAACTGTCCAAAGTCGACTTTTGTGCCACGTCCGTGGTCTCTTCCACCAATATGTACCACGCTACACTGTAACTGTATGCGCTTTGCCTGTCTCAAAATGCCGCCATGCCCTTGACGCATATTTCCATCGTGTAGTCTACGGCTCCATCAGAGTGGGTTTCAGCCTTCAGTGGCATTGTTTCGGACTTGCATTGGGATGAGGTTATCCATCTTGTTCTCATTCCACTGATCCTTATGACTCAGACACGGACACGGACACTAGTAAGCTGGTACGGGTTGCATTTTCAACAACATTTTCGGCATCTGGAGCTATGCTTGGGGTCGGGCCCTGGAGGTTACGCCTCTTATATCTCTGATGGCTCGCATGATACTACAAGTACTTACAAAATTGCTCCACCACTTTGGGAGGTAATTCGAGTGATCTACTTTATAGTAGGAACGACGGTGTCCACATTTTAAAGAGAATGTATCTAGTCGTCTTCGTGATTTCCTGTTCACTCGTATACCCAACTTAAATGTGAGGCAACTCTAGACCCGAAGGCTGGGCTCGGATACTGCCGGATGACTATGGACCACAATCTGGACGGGACACAGCAGTGCATCATTGCCAATGGCATAACCTCTCGTCTCCTCGATTCTCCTTACAAGCCCTCATTGTTGTCTTACATGCGCCAACTCAACTTGTTTCATTTAATATTTCTATTGCTTGTCGGCAGCGCACACGCGAATGCGCTCAATTGGCTCCGCAATGCTACTACATCAGTCCAGACGGATCGTGGATGGCTATGGGGTTGGGCATGGGGAGCTGACAGCATTGTGTCCGTTGTCGACCGCAGTCCTCCCCTGACCTTTCTTTCACGACCTGCTGCTTTTGGTGCAGAGCTCACCGACCCATTACTCGGATATGTCATTCCCCTCAACTCCTTCACGGCACCATGTCCTGGATCAGGCAATGACGATGGCTTCTCAAGATTCTCCGACTCATCGCTTTCACTGCCATTGAACAGAGGTTGTCCAGAACTCTGCGTTGTTGGTCCAAATGCTCCAGAGTCGAGCGAAACATGGATTGCGCTCGTGCAAAGGGGAAAATGTCAATTTGTCGACAAGGCGAGAGAGGCTCAAAGGCTCGGTGCCCGTGCCGTAGTCGTCGGTGGTGATGATCCGGAAGAGAGTGGGAATCCAGATGCACTAGTTAACATGTATAGTCCAGGTCTGTCCTCCTGTCTTTTGCACGGCTTTTTTATTCTGAGACTCGCCGCCCAGGTGATGCTTCGGACGTCAAGCTTGCAGCCACATTCATTAAATACTCGGATTATGTTGAGCTCTATTCGCTCATCGAATCTTCCAATACGTCGCATTCCGGTCTGAAGACACTTTCGCTGCTTCTTAGCTCTGAGTATTCCGCATGGCAGTGGTATTCGTGCGTATTTATCTTTTGTTTTCAATATCCACGCCCTCATAGCGATGACATGTGATTTTAGTCCTATATTGACTTTTTTGACGATCCTCATCATCCCCTGCTCTCTCACTTTCTTGACTCTTCTGGTTCACCGCATCCGGCTTGCACGTGCCGCACAGCGCGATCGCGCTCCAGAAGACATTGTCAAGAATCTCCCGTGGAGAGTTTGGACCGGGAATGGTTGGGAAAAACACGAAGGAGTCATTCCAGGCAGGCCTCACCACCACCCTCTTCCTCCGCGAGATGCAGACCTCGAACTGGGGGAATCACCCGCTGAAGCTCCTTCTGCCATTCATGTGGATGATGACGAAGATGACCCTGCATGGTTCCAATCACAGGTCGAATGTGCTATATGTCTCGAAGAGTACGTCAAGGGCGATAGGGTGCGCGTATTGCCCTGCAAGCATATCTTTCATCTGGATGAAGTCGACGAGTGGTTGATTCATAGAAGAAAGCTGGCAAGTCATGAACGATGATGCATACGATCTGTCATCCACTGACTTCTTGCGTCTAGTGCCCCGTCTGCAAAGCGGATGTAACACATCCACACCCTATTCCACCTCCTCATACGATTCCGCTATCGACCGAGCACGCATCTGATGCTCCACAGTCTTCATCGCCAGCAGAATCTCCTCCTGAAGCAACTGAGCGGACTCCCCTGCTTCATGATAGCGCCTCAAGGTGATAATTACAAAAGAAGTTCCACTTTTTTTTTTGTACGATTGTTGTTAGCTATACCCGTGCTACCCGTTCGTCGATGTGGACGATGTGGTGCGTTCGAGGTGCTGTACGGTAATGCATGTTACTCTTTTATTGCTCCGAGGCTTCTAGGCCTTGGTATTTTGTATTCCAATTTTGGAACGTGGCGCGCTAGTCTCTCCCGACTGATGCCCGTCGGTTTCAGTTCCTTTCCGCATTTTTTTTACAGAGCTGGGTATCGTGGAATTTCCAGAAGTTTTCGCCCAAGGTCCAAATACAGGATGAACGCACCGTGCACCGTCATCATTTGTTCTATGCCCCTGTCTTATCCTCACCATTTGCCTACTGCGACGACCTCAAAGCCCGCGGCGAGACAGAATGGAAGCAAGACACTGCTGATCCCTCTATTGTCTCAGTCGGAACCTTCCTTCCATATTTGGATCTGCTATCAAGTCCGAACGGATTTGCAACCTGCCATGGCCCTGCTCTTGTGGTTAAAGTTTGTAATACGCATTGCACCCTTGAGACTTGTTCTACTTTTCCAACTGAATGATGTGAATGTCAGGCACTCCTAGTGCGAGTGAATGGTCTCATGCAGGTGCTACCTGAGCGAAAACAATTGGAAGTGTCCGGGCTAAGGGGGGTCTGGGATGAGGTAAGACTTCTCATTTATTGTCTTCGCCTGTGCGGCGAACAATGCAGGCAAGCAGCCGGTTTCGAGTTCAGTACTAGTTCAGTCCAGTTGGGGGGCTATTGCGCATCCATCGTAGATGCGCAAGTGCAGGGCACACAGGGACTATCGAGATCTGACGTTCGCCAGTCGCATTGTCACGCCAGTCGGAAGCCGGCGCGGTGTGCGGCAAGGGAAGGTGAGTCAGTCAAGGTGAGAGACAAGACGCCGAAATATTGTTCGAACTATGGTTCTTAAATCCGGGATTGAGTTCGCGCGTGGCGTTCCTTATGCATCGTTCTAACGCGCGAGATACTTAAATGCCTTTGGCGCAACGAGGCCAGGGCTGTTTCATGTCAATCCTTGCCCGCGTACCATATCGTAGTGCACCTTCGTTTGCTCGGCCCTGGTAAGTCCTCTACTCCGTTATTGTTGGGCACTTGTGATAATTCCGCCCTGTGACTATTGATCGCGAAATCGGGACAGTCTGATATCTGATTTCATTTCCCACTTTACAGGGATATAAAACCTACGCTTGGTCCATCGAATCGCCGTTTCTTCGACATAAAAGTTACTCTGTCAACAGTGTTTCAAGATGCGAAAGCATCAGCAACAGTCCCTCGACGAACGGCGCCATAGTGAGTATTCCCTTTCGCATACTTTACTTGACTGGAGTGGCTTAGACGTGTTATAGCCAAGCCGTGTAGATTCTTTCAGAAAGGAACCTGCCCCCTCTCATCCGAGCATTGCCAATTCGCGCACGTGAAGGAGAGTGATCCTATAAAAACACCCCGAGGGCCGATTCAGATGTGCAAGTATCGCCTCGCGGGAGGGTGTGGTGAGGGTGATCGCTGTCGTTACAAGCATACTTTCCCGGATCCCATGCAAGGTAAGATTTATCTCGGTATTGTGATCAGAATAATCACTCAATGTTGCTTCAAGAGAAAAAGTGGAGTGATATGCTCCATATCACCGTTAATTCACACTTTAATGGTGTTGATCCTGCGGAACTCACACCATGCAAGTACCTGTTCTATCACTTCGCTTCTCGATAGCTGAAGTCCTGCTCATAGATCCGTACTCGCCTGCCTGCTTTCAAACACCGTTTCCGCGCACTCCCTCATACCGTGCCTCAGTCCCTCACCCCTACTCCCCGTCTTTCTATCCTCCGGCTCCTGCCCCCTCTCCGGTATCCGCCTCCTTCCGCAAAGTCTCTGTGCTAGACAGCGACACCGAGCTGGATGGCGATATTCCCTGTCTCGGATCTGCTTCTTCTCCCTCTGTTCAGTCAAGTTCTCTCGCCGACGTTGATGCCGATAGCCCGGATTCACCCCTCGATGACACGTACTCTTATTCCAACATGCAGAAGTCTGGATCCCCTGGCACTGGCCACTTTTACGGTACACCTTGGTCGCCTGAAGGGGTCTTCTGTAATCCTTTCTCACCTGGAATATATGGGTCACCCACCACGTATGTTCCCTTCTCGCCGGTTTCGTTCGGCGGGTATTTTGGTCCGTTGTCGCCAGTACCGGGTTTCCGCCCTTTGCAATTCAAGCGCAAGGCTAAAGCTTACAAGAGTATGTCCTGTCTTCCGACCACTCATCTAGCCGACGCGTGCTGATTATATATTTCAGCCAAGCATTGCAAGTTTTTCAGGAAGGACGGACAATGTCCCAAAGGGGAGAAATGCACATTGTATGTTTCGACCCGATATGGTGCTTCTTGGCTGAGACATTCATAATTTGCTTTGCTAGCGTCCATGATCTGGCGTCCGTGCGCCCACCTGCAACTCCCTCGTCTTCTCAATTCACACAGAAATCGCCAATAACACCTTCCTCCCAGAGTGACTCTCTACGGTACAAGCTTCCAAACAAACCTGTGTCAGATATCGACGAAAAGCATGCAAGGAATATATTTCCCATCACATGGCGAGTGGTTGGAGGAGGTGTAATGATGAGCGGACAAAGTAGGTGGACTTGCTAACTCATGTTCCAGGCGTTGGGCAAGTTGGATCGGTGCTGATTGGACATTGGGCTTCGAACAGGAGAAGTTTGTAAGAATTTCGCGGCTGGACAATGCCCCGACGGAGACGACTGCAGATTCATGCATCCCGAAGCAGGTGAGTGGTGACTTCATGCTCGCATCACCACCTTAAGCTCAGGCTTACCCCCTAATTGACGTCTCCGCAGAGGATGATCTTTTATCCCCGATCCCCGAGGAGCGGTATTCCGCCGAGTTTTTGGACGCCACAACGCCTCGAGGGCCGTCGTTTCTCCACGAGGACTCTTGTTCAACTCCACGGGAGAACAAGACTGGAAAGGTTAAACGTGGTAGCGTGCTCTCGATAACTATCCCAGAACCACCGCAGTATCTACCGGATCTGCCCTCGTTCATCATCCCTGGTGAGCGAACCGAAGTAGCGGAGGAGACCGAAGACCGTGATGGAAATGATGAAGAGGGCTTGTTGTCCCTTGCTCGCCCGCATTCGACGCCGCCGAGGTTATGGAATAGCAAGGCACCAAATCGGATTACGGTTGTAAGCTTTCCTTTGTCTTCGTAGACCCGTTGCTCACAAGTCAACGTCCAGTTTTTCTTTGCTGAGAGCCCCTTCCCATGAATCTTTTGTGGCTTGCCTCCCCTGTTCCCGATCCCATGTCTTAATTTCTGCGTGTAGCAGTAGGCCATTGTAGTCTGTTTGATCGCTCCCCAGGCTCTTCAGGACTCTTTCTCTTCGCGTCGGTCCACAGTCTACTCAATTATGCTTCTGTATCTCTCCTTCGAATCTTTGAGTCTCTTGAATAAGGACATTGGTTTGGACCATGCATAGGATATTTTGTTTGCGTTCTGTACGAGCACTACAGTACTACTTATACTTGACTCACGAAAAGGGATAGAATCTGATTTGCATTGACGGGTCTCATACTCTCAATATCAATGCCGGTGGGCGTGAATTACAAAGTCAGCCGGCCCGGCCCGGCACGAGAGGCCTCCGAAGTGCAAGTCTCATTCAATTCCAACTCTCAATCAGTCTCGATCACAACACCAGCTTCGTTCTTGAATCTGCCTTGCGATTCTCAGCAGCAAAGTCAACAGCACTACCAGGGACACCAGGTGATTCTCCTTAGATAAGTCGTAGAACTGTCGCATGAATCCAGATGAATTCCCACTCTTGCCTCACTGCTGGATGTCGATGTGCGCAATCACTGCCAGCATGCCTGTACTTAGTCGTTTCCTAAACTCCTTCTGGCTCCCTCGATGCTTCCGCTCTTGATCGTAGCCTTTGGAATTTCAAGAAGCATGGGGTCTCGATCTATGTTGTGTTCAAGTACCACAGTCCGCATGACTTCGCGAAAGGACGGAAGGAGGATTTCTCATTTGGTGTGAGTTTATCGTATCCTTCTCTCATGCTATGGTTGTACCAAAAAATATTGTTTGGCTTGCCCGTTGAAACCGGTAAATCCTATTGGCCCGAGTTCAACTTTAAATGTCTCTGCATACATGCCTCATCCTAGCTCATCGCTCTGTGATACCATGGCCCGCAGTTGTAGAATCTCCTGCACGTATGTATCCCTCCCAGCGGATCAAGGCTTTATACATAGCATTTAATTGACATATTCTCGCAGCTGGCTGTCGCGCTCGAAGATATAAGTTTCACCCGCCGTTTCCACCGTATATTGTCCAAGATACTTGGCAGGCGAGTTCATCGCGCGAGCATGACCTGCCTGACTCATTTTCATTTCAGAATGCATCACTGAATGTGCATCAGCGGCTCTTCGAAAATGCGGCAAAGCTGGTTGGGAAGGAGACCGGAACATTTTGCTGTATAAGTAAAGCTGCGCGGATTTCAACACTTACGCCTGAGGCTGATCATCTGCAGGAAGGAAATTGAAGCCTACATTCCATCGACACATTAGTTCAAGGGTATACATCGCTGCATCTAAGTTGTGTGAGCCTCACGTATGATAATTACTGCGAGGTGCGTTATCTAAATCTCTGGCATAACATCAAAATGGGTGTATATATCTCACTGCGGTTACTCATGCATTCGTGTCTGATGGACTCGTAGAGATCCAATTCGCGTAATCACATCAGCTTCAGACAAGATTCACCAGAGCATGCAACACTAACTACTGGAGATTGAGATACATACTGGTAACAATACGTGATTATCCTATGTGATAGGCTAGCACTCCACAACCAACCACGGAACAAAGACCTGCATGGACTGGGGTTTGCGCCCTCCGACAGTCGCTCCCGGCGATCGAGGCTGTGTCAGTATCGACGTTTCGAGCTTTCGTGTGTGCCCCGAATACTAGTGTTCTCTATTCTCCAGTATCCTGCTCTTCGGGATCTCAAGAGCCACCCATTTAGACTGTAGATCTCCATTCACGTCTCATTTCTTTGGGTCGGATTATATTGCTTCCCGCTGCCTTGGTTTTGGCAAGGGCGAATATCGTCGCAACGAGCCATGGCAGCGGTGCTCGACAAGATAAGATCTTCAGCCTCCCGACGGCTGCGCACCTGAAATCGGAGCCTTGGCGGCTTTGCATTCACGACGAGGGTCTTTGTTCCGCCTTCATTGAACTAATCATGCATTGTCCAGACTTTTCCATGCCTCAGCTTCGAAGAATAATACAGGTATGAACACCAAACTCCGCTCATTTGTATTAGATAGCTGTCAACGCGGCCTCCGAGCGCAGTAAGTATGCACAAGCTGGCCAAGGAGTGCCGATCACCCCTTTTTCCGTGCTTCAAATACTTTATTTAAAAGAAACTTTTCGCTCACCTTTCCACCCACTTTCTTCATCCCTTTCTGTCTTTCCCGACTGGCCCCTGCTTGACCCATTTCCTGTCAATGTCTTCAGCCGATACGTCGTCGACAAACTCAGCCGCAGGCGGCGCATCCTCCGGTGATTCTGCAGGGCCAGCCACCAAAGAGTTTGACGACTCTACTTTCGTGTTCCACATCGACATCGTCCTTCTTTGTGTTTTTGGTCTCTATGTTCTCTTCACCCTTCCTCGCGCATTTGCTCGCATCTGTCGGACTTCCGAGCTGCGTGCTGGCCACCTGCTTCGGTCAGGCGGCAGTCATCGCATTGTTCCACTACCCTTGGGTTCTGCAGGAGATCTGCAACAGGTCAATGCAAGCCGCCCTGAATTGGACTCAGAATTGTCCCACTCATACAACTCGCATGCTCACCTGGTGTCTAACCTTTCGGCCTCGGGGAAATCGCGCAAATATAACCCACCGCCTCGTGTTCCACGCTTGTCTACACTTATTCATCCCTTCATCGGTTACGCCCTTAACTACCGTGTCGCTCCTAGTATGTCGGTTGCAAAGCTCTTCATTTTGGCAGTTTACTTGGGCATCGTATTTTATGCCGCGTTCTATAAGTCAGACCCGTTCTCTGCTCCTATACGGGCGGGTTTCGTTGGTATGTCTCAGATTCCCATCGTCGTGGCGCTTGCTACGAAGAACAATCTTTTGAGCTATCTATCGGGAACCGGATATGAGAAGGTGCGCTGCGTCGTTTATCACATAGATGATTTAAGTGATTTTGACTAGGTTCAACTCGTAGCTCAACTTCATCCATCGCTTCGGGGGGCGTCTTATTGCGCTAGGTGTCAATGTGCACGCCTTGGGCTATAGTATGTACTAAAGTTGCAATCCAATGCACTTATCCAAATTGACCACCCCTATCTTCAGTCTACCAATGGTCAATTGCTGGCACAGTCATGGAAGAAATCAAAGCGCCGCCCATCCTTGCTGGCCTCGTTGGCCTCGCCGGCGTCGATCTCCTTGCGTTCTTCTCCATCCAGTTTGTTCGGCAAAGGTTCTACAATTTCTTCTTCATCTCACATATTGTTGGATTCTTCGTCTTCCTCATCGCTGTGTGTTCTTTTTCATCTCTTTTTTGATTGACAAGTTTCTCAGATTCTTTCATCAGGCTATCATACATTTCCCCGTCACTATTCCATACTGCGCTGCCGCTTTCGCAGTGTATGGGTTTGATCACCTTCTTCGCGCGATCAAAACGCGCTTTGCGACCGGAACGCTAGTTGCTATCCCCGCTCTTGGAAGCACAGTCGTCTCTGTCCCTGACCTCGGACATGGATGGCGCGCCGGCCAGCACGTCCGTCTGCGTGTCGTCTCCCCTTCTGCGTCGTCTGCGCTCGGCCCTTTTGGATATTGTTGGGCCTGGCTCGTCGGTCGCGCCCGTCCATTCACCATCTCGACTGCCAGTGGAGGCGATGGCGGGTTGCAGTTGATCGTGAAGAAGAAGCATGGAGGCTGGACCGGTGATTTGTTCGATATGGCGCAAGTGCAGGACCGGGTTGCGGAAGATAAGTGGATGGACACAGAGAAAGGTGTTAGCACTGGTGGAAGTAGGGAAGTTCGCGTCATGGTTGAGGGGCCATACGGCAAGTCTTTAGTTTGTTTTCTGCAAGCGTGGTACGAGAGTCTGACGAGGGCGTACGATGCAGGTGGACCCGGTTACACTCTTTTTGCATCCTACTCAGGTGCACTGCTCGTCGCTGGTGGTAGCGGTATAACGTTTGTGCTCTCCGTTCTCTCAGACCTCCTCCAGAAGCATGAGGAAGGACGCAGCCGGCTGCGTGTCGTCCAGGTGGTTTGGTCCGTTGCCGATCCCTGTAAGTTTTTCACGTTCCTGTCATAACGTCACCATGGCTCATCTTCAACTAACTTCTACATTCAGCCGCGCTCACGGCGCTTCTCCCGACCGTCGTGTCCTTCCTCCAGCCGCGTCCCTCCCCATACGGCTCCCTCCAAGTGCGAATCGCTGTTCACTACACTCGTGCACCGCCTACTGGTTCTTTGGAGGCACTTTCCTCTTTGCCTCAGCCTGCGGGTCTCAACCTGTGCTCGGGACGTGCGAACCTGAGCATGTCACTTGCGGAGACTGCAGACGCTGTCCTGCTCGCTCAACCCATGTCATATAGCCGAGATGATGAAGGACGTTTCCTTCCCCCATCTGGTATCATTGTTGGAGTGTGCGGCCCAGTGGAGTTGGGAGATGAAGTTGGAAACGCTGTAGGAAATATGGATTGGAAAAAATGGAGGGAGGTTGGGGGTGTTGAGGCTTACGAAGAGTGAGTGTATTTTTGTGGCGATTGATTTATTGCGCGAACAGAAGGATACTAACCCCTCTTACAGGGTGTTCGGATGGTGAACTAGTCGCTCGTTATCATGTGCAGTCTGGGGATTATCAGGCCGGTACTGTAAAGATCACCCAACACTCTGACAGATTAATTAAATAGAAAGGGACGGCAATGTTGCTCTGTGTCGGCAAACCCAGAGTCACAGTATTTGTAGAAAGGAGCGTTCAACATTATGAATGTGTGTCTCTAAATTCTCTGAAAATATAAGTAAACTTGATGCTGCAACTAGCACAAGCAACAAGTAGGACAGGACTAGGGTACGCAATAATAACTGACGGATGGGCAAGGCAGTTTCAGGGAAATAATGTAAGTACGACGAGACGTAAGATAGGAGCTTGGATCAGTCACTGAATACCTCGATCCCACGATCTGACAATGGTTAGTGATAGAACGACTCCTCATACGTAGGTAACTGAGCGACATCTCTCATAACAAGTTGGCCCACCTGTTCCCGCAGCCGGGCAAACTCAGCCACTAACCAAGCAATGTCAATATTCGCCCCTACAGGAGGACCTCCATCTAATGCCTCCGGATATCTGCTATCGGTCTCTTCCACGAGCTCTCCCGCTGAGGGTTGCGAGACAGCATCGGCTTGCACCGAAGCTGTCACCGAGATCTCTGAATTGTCGTTAGAGTCTTCGTTGGAACTTGTACCCGTCGCTGGCTCAGTATCCAGAGGTACGTGTGAGAGGATGCTATCCAAACGATCCAGTTCTCTCTCTAGCGAAGTCACGCAATGAGCTGGGTCCGCTTCCGAATCAAGAATTGACTCCAGGTCTGATCGTGAAGGCATCCGGGCGTCGGTTTCAATCGAGCTCGAAGCCCGCCGTGTCCATTCTGTGTGCGACTTTGAGCTGCATGATCGTTCAAAGTGGTGACCGCCTGAGTGAGAGGAGACGCTCGAAATGATCTTCCAGCTCTCTGAGTCCGGGCTTGAACCCGACTTATCCCTGCCTGTAGTGAAGCTATCCGCCTGTGCAGTACCGCCTCATCATTCAAAGGCATCGGCCTCGCCATGGCATCCTGATCACCCTGACCGCGTCCTCGGCTCGAGTATGTGCATCGATCCACGTCATCCCGTGTCAGCATATTATTGTCATACTCCGCGCCCGCGCGCGAGACGAGTGGGGTAGCCGAAGCCTGCGCTTCAGGCGAGGACTGCTGAACGACGTCGGTAACAGGCAGTAATTGGCTTGCCTGCACCTTTTCAAGTCAGGGGAGTCCGCACAATGTATATATTGTGGTTTTGCTTACCTCGTCACTGGGAACAACAATCCCGGCTTTGTTTGACTTGGATGGCTCAAAAGAAGATGCATACGAGTTATCAGAATTCGCGAGTTGTAGCAGTGGCTTTGATGCTGACGCTGTGACGGTCGGAGAGATGCTGCTCTTGGGCACTAATTTCTCTTCGGGTTGCAAACATGGATACCTATTCTCATGCTTTTCTCCGTCGAGCGGAGGTTCTGGGTTTAGATCTGCTCCGGTCATAAGTCCTTGTTCTACTACTTGCTGCAAGACACTTCTACATACCTGGGAACATCTCTCTCCCTCTCTCCAGTTTCATAGGAATCGATGGAGCTGGTAACAATGGATTGGCCGTAGATGGCACGGAGGAAGCAGAATGTCCCATAACCTCCGAGTTTTTGTCGGGTCTTAGACGTGATGGGTCGGGATTTGCAGCCCTGCTCGAAGGGCCAAGATCGAAATCCGGTACTTTTGGCTCCCAGTCGCGTTTGACGAGACAAGGTAGGCAATTGCGAAACAAACTCGACAGAAAAGAGAGACACCCCATTCTAGACTGAATAACGTGCTTGAAAGGATAATCAATCTCGTCGCCCACCTCGTCTTGTTATACGAGGCGCCAACCTCAAACCTCCATCCATGATTTTACGGAGTGCGCCGCGTACTAACTGCGTGGACTGTCACCTGATCGAATGAAATCTGATCTCGGAACGCGTACCTCGTGTGTCGACGGGTTTAAGGAGCCTTCATGATTTACAGCCTCGCGAACTTGGTACGAGGGCAGCGCATACCCACGTTTGAGTATCGTCGATGTCGATAACCAATCAGATGCCACCTATAACGTTCCGTGACAGCTGCGTGAGTGAATGGCCCCCTATCACGAAGATACAGATAGGAGTGCACATTGCATGAGTCACTCGAATGTATTGGCCGTACAACGAGAGTTAGAACAATTCCTCCGACAACAGTAGAACCAGCACCGATGGGTTGCAGGCGCTATTCAGACGCTCGCAATTTCCGCTGTGCCATTTGAATATGTCCGATCGTTCTTCTCTTGACTTCCCAGACGCCTCTGGGATTTTTATCGATAGAGGGTGAAGGTAAACAGGAATTTTGTCTTCGTGATCCTACATACCCAAGGTAGTAAGTAGCGAAAAAACGGAGAATAGTCTTCAGCGGTGTTAGCGAGAGACATTCACTCCATTTTCGACAGGAAAAAGTCCAAGCAGGAAAGATGGTACATGCCATGGAGCAGATTAAGGGTTTCCGGAGGTGCCGGGTTGGAAGCATGGAGCGCGCATGATGGAGATCGAGCAGCATGCTGTCCACAGCATATTCCTTGAAAGTTCCGAGAACCTAAACTGTCAATAATATGTCGTGAGCAATCTCTGGCAGTCGTAGCCTTGCATACGATGTACTCCACAAGTACGAACAAGTATTCTTCACGGACGCCGCAATCCGAAACATAAATGAACGGCGGATCCTCCTAAGAGTCAGGCGCCGGATAGTGAGGCTTGTGAACTTGCTGATGGAGATCAAGATGCCAGGCGATGGTAGAGACGGTAGATCTGTGATAGATTCCAGCAGCTGGAGAAAAGATCCAAGTGAGTTGCACCGCAGCAATCGACTACTGGTCAGCAATGCGGAAGTCCTGAGTCAAGTTTTCGTACATCCACAAACCTCCGTTTGCATAGGACATGAGGTCAGGCCGACCTAAGCATGGGTATCATCATGTAGCGGGGGAGAAGGGCAAACTTTCCCAGCCCAGATCCCTGCAAAGTTTTGTATGTCGCAGTTCAAGCATTATAGAGAGCGATATCACCTGATCAAAAATGAGGTACTTATGTTGGAGAAAACAAACCCAGAGCTCGTCCAAAAGCGAATTAGTGAAGAGCATGCTTGGAGAGCTGTCTATTTGGAGCTGTCAGTCGTATACGGCGAGATAGATATCAGCACCTAACGGTCTTATGAAGACGCCCAGTAGACTCGACTTGCTTCCAACCATGAAAAGCGGATTCGACTCTGAGAAGGCTTACAAATGTCGCAATCAAAGCTGCAGAACTTGACGAGTGCGGCATCAGCCCCCAAAGCGTTGAAGATCCATTCCAGGTTTTGGCTGAGCATAGATATCGAAGACAAGCTCAGTTAGAGTCTTGATACGCCCCACCAATTCTGAGAACTCATACGCTCCATCAACGGGGAGCATACCATAAGTAGGACACTAGGTAAATGAAGGGAAGCAAGTTTCAGTTCCGAGCACTGCAGCGGAGAAATCAGGTGATAATCGCCTTATCAGATAAGATCATTCGTGGCAACAACGCTTACACTGGCAACTGTGCCCAGACAACAACAGCTTACGCAGAACCAACTACACATAATCCTTTTGGCTCCGTTTACTTATAGGCCTCCTTCGCCCCCACCGTTCCTGATTCCCTTCCTTCATTATACCACCACCTTGAGGGTTGAAATGGCCATAATCAATGAAACGACTGACCTTGATCTCGACCTTTCGCTCCCCATTGCTACTCTGCTCAGGTTGAGCACTGCAGCAGCCCACGAGACTATTAATCACAGCGCAGGCGCTGAGTGGTTGACTCGTGGTGAGCTTGACAAAGAGGAATATGTACGATTTCTGATAATGCTGTGGCATGTCTACGAGTGCGTCGTCTCGAAACTTGATCTCAGGATTCCAGATCCTGACATCTGATCGCCATCCACAAACTAACGATATCAATCCTACAGCACCCTTGAAAGCGCACTTGAGAAGCACTCGTCTAATCCAGCACTCAATCCAACTTACAATCCAACCTTGCTTGCCCGTGCACCAGCTTTGCTCTCTGATATCTCACACCTTCTCGGTGTCACCACGTCCGAGGTCCAATCACATCCTCTCTTTCTTGATGTCGCCGTCCCGACGTCACAACCAGTTGAAGAGTACACCTCTCGTCTCCGATCACTCGCAGACTCACCTGATCCTGCCCCCCTTCTCGCACATGCCTACGTGCGTTACCTGGGTGACCTCTCCGGCGGACAGGTCGTTCGCCGACGGGTGGCGCGCGCATATGGCCTTGAGGATGAGGATGGTGATGGTATAAGATTTTATGAGTTCTCCAGTCTGTGGAGGTAAGGGTGCCAGCATCGGGGATATGAGAAAGATCAAGGAGTGGTATCGAGATGGAATGAATGCTGGAGTTGGGGATGATCGGGATCTCAAAGGTACCCTTTCATCACATCTACCGCTTATTTATAATTGACCTATTGCCTGTAGTGACGATTCTTGCCGAAGCCAACAAAGCATATGAGCTCAATGGCGGGCTCTTTACTTCTCTCAAAGCTCCCTCCTCACCCCCCTCACCGCTGTCACCCTTGGACTCTCCGTCTTCCCATCTCGGTGATCCCACGACTCCCGTCTCTCCTTCCTTCACTCGCGAAGAGGAGAAGCCGAAGGAGATTCCCGTCCAAATTTTGCAGACCCATGCGGTACCTGAAGGGAACTACACTGTGTCAGGCGTTGCGTCATTTATTGCCGCGATGTGCCTTGCACATTTCATTCTTGTCGTAGGTGGGTTCACTGGCAGTCGAGGGTGGGAGAAGTTCGAAGCTGTCCAGGAATGGATTGCGGGTCTGTTTCACTGAGATCATCCGTAACGATGGATTAATGATTATCAGTGCGCGTGCACTCATACGTGTGTAGACAATGGACTGACTCGTGTAGCTGATCCATTATTCATGACTTGCTTTTTTGTTCATTTTACGAAACTTTTTATCTCTTTGTACCTCGCACATATTCATCTATCTTTTGAAGGATTGCTCTGTCTGGACTCTGTTGCGTATATACGTGTTGCTAATGCGTGGGCACTTGCGTGCTGTATATTTTTGTACTTTCATGCATATGGGCTTTCTTGTCCAGTTCGACACATCACAGTAGATCACAGGCCTCGAGGCTTATCGGTTCGCGATACAATGTTGATACCGTTTTTCACGGTACGATAGCATTTGAGGCGATATTTCTTCAAGGAATACTGTCACTTATCAATAAAAATCTTCGACGGACCCACAGCTCTCTCCGACAGTGCGCGCATTTGCCAGGATGCCGCTTCGGAGACGTGCGTCTGCGTGGGCTAGTATGTTGGCCAATCTCGTCGCATTAAATCTTTCACAAGCTTCATCTGCGGTTTCGCCATGCAGCTAATCATTAATTAGAATTTGTTGGAGCTGACTCTGCAATCCACTCTTGATCCTTTGCTATATCCACTTCCGTCTTCTGGCTGGCCCGAGACAGGGCGCTGCTCATGAGAGCACTCAAGCACTGGCTCAAGCTATAGGGTCACTGTTCACAACATTCACGGCGTACGCGTAATCAGGCATCCTCACTCATTTCCATTTCCCAAGGTGTCGTCATACACAGTTGTACTGCAGCCAATCTGATCGATCGCGATATGGCCGCGTCGGATACTGGAGTATGTCTGAGTATGTACTCGAGTACTTATAAAATGAAATGCTCACCTTGCATCAACCGGACAAAACTCACTCCTCGCCAGACTTTCCTATGCAATGTCAACATCTCTCCCTCTCACAGGCAAAGTTGCAATTGTCACCGGGTCTTCGCGATCTATAGGAGCTGCCATCGCTCTGAAACTCGCCTCAGACGGTGCCTCAGTCGTTATCAACCATGTCTCCGCCTCCTCTTCGACTCTCGCCTCCCAGCTGGTCTCCCAGATCAAGGCCTCTGGCAAAGGTGACGCAGTAGTCGTCAAATCCGACGTGTCCACCGTTGAGGGCGGCCAGTATCTGCTGGACCAGACACTCCGCGCATTCGGGAAGCTCGACGTGCTTGTATTGAATGCGGGGATCATGGGCAGTCGGGTATTGAAGGACGTGGATGAAGAATTTTTCGACGCACATATTAAAATGAACGTCAAAGGCCCGCTGTTCCTCACCAAAGCTGCAGCACCGCTTCTTCCCGCAGGTACGCAATACCTCGCCTCCCATACACCACCGAACTGACGACTCAACTCCAATTGAGGGGGGGCGCATTATCTTCTTCTCCTCGTCCCTGACCCGCGCTACCACCGTCCTCCCCAACGCTTTGGTCTACGTTGCCAGCAAAGGCGCCGTCGAACAAATGACGCGCGTCCTCGCCAAGGACCTCGGAACACACAGCATAACCGTGAACGTCGTGTCGCCGGGGCCCATCAACACGGACCTGTTCCGCGAGGGCAAGACTGAGCAGCAAATTCAGTCCATCGCGAACCTCAACCCCATTAAGCGGTTAGGGACGGTTGACGAAGTGGCACCGGTCGTCGCGTTTTTGGCATCTGATGGAAGCAGTTGGGTGAACGGCCAGAATATCCATGTCAATGGGGTGAGTATTCCGTCTAGATCTTATTGCATTGAGCCTGATGGCCACGAACGTTCCCAGGGGTTTGCCGTATGAGATGGCAAAATTGGATTTTCGACAGCAGATCACTCCTGCTCGCCGTAAATAATCATTAATGTGCCAATCCTCAAATCCATAACAACTATCTTCTGGATGAGGTCAGCAGCGGAGACTAAGTAGTGTCAACCCAATAGTTTTACTTTTGTTCCTCAACGCACGCGTTGCCGGTGCGCCACGATGGAACTTCTTGTTGCAGCTAACTACGGTTGTGATAGAGTTCGTCCAATCAATTACAATTTTCCAGCACCTTTTCCAACGCCTTGAATGCATGCTTCACAATGTATCATATTGATTGTGACTGCGTCGCAACGGTCGTTCTGATCGTCAACTCGCAGCCTTACAGGGTGCACTGATGAACCGTAAGGAAGATCTGAAACTTACAACCGATTTGATTTGTTCTAGGCTCTAGCAGGCAGTGAACGTTTTGAGGAGATGCACAAGAATTTTCCACCGATTTCGTGACATTAGGATTTGATCGTTTGCGAAGCAGGACATGCATCGATTGCGCGCAGTGTATGTGCGTACATCCTTTGCAAGAGGTGTTCATCAAATATAAAAAATAAAGCACGTAACATGTACGTATATCATCAGTATCGTATCAGATCGTATCATGGCCAGGAATAAATCCAGGCTGTATGTTCCGCCGGCACTTTTCTATACAATGGCCCAAATCTTCCTGCTATAGCTGAAGCGTGCTGCGAAGAAGAATGCCGACGCCAACAAGCCGATCGACCCCTAAGAAGATTTATTAGCGACGTAGTCAATGTGTCGATGAGAATAAACCGTGAAAGAGACTGACTCAGAAGGCGATGAGATGTTGGAAATTGCCCCGTGTCCTGTCTTTGATAAAGACACCAGCAATGGGTGTACCCGCAAGCGAGCCAAACGACACACACATGAAGAGGGTACCCATCCGTGCGCCTATTTTATCAATTGGAGAAACCATCGTGACACACGCCTAAATGGAGGAAGCGCGCATTTTTGAGGGGGGGAGTCTGGACACTGAAATGGCGATGAGATGCGACGTACAGATATGATAGAGAAGTAAGCCCCCGAGAAGAAGCCATAAAGCCCCGCGAAAGCAATGATGACACCTTCGCCCGTCGCATTGTACCAAAGTGCAAGATTGAGAATGGCAGTGATGAGCGTGAAGATGGTGATGACGTTGAATCTCAACAAACGGAATAGATCATGTCAGTTTCAAGCTCCTTGAAAAGAAAAACAGAGGATAGGACTTTATTCACCTTCCCAGTCTATCAGCCAACAAAGCTGGGAAAATTCTCCCCAATACCGAGCATGCATTCAACACGGACAATGCATATGGCAAAAGCGTTGAGCCCGGATGCAGAGTCAAGCCGTATAATCCGACATAGAAGTATGGATTAAAAATTGTGACGGTGTTCAAGACGGAGGCGACGACGAGGAAGGTGTAACGCGCATCACGGAAGCCATCAAGGTCGATAAGCTTGATGAGCGAAGGAAGAGGTTTGGGAGGTCGACGGGCTGTGATAGCGAAGGAAGCAATGAAGTAACAAAACAGCATGATGAAGGCGACGACGCGGACAGTCCAGCCTGAGATATAGAGACATCAGTATGCGTGCAGTTGGTGATATGATTCGGGTTTACCAAAGCCGATGCGAGGAATAAGCCGCGTGAGTAAGATTGGGAAAACAATGCCCCCCACTCCTGACCCTGCAATGACGCAGCCAAGCGCATACGCAACTCGCCTCCGGAACCAATGAGTTATAACGTTCGCAGCGGGGAAGAATCTGAACAGTACAGATCAGACGTACAACTCGGTAGAGTTGATTTCAAACGAGTATGTACCCGAAGGAGGCACCAATGGGGTACAGGATACCCTGAGACAGAAATTGCTGGTATATGTGCTCCGGCTTTGTGATTGACAGCATGAACATGGCGAATGCGGAGACGATACCGCTGACGGGAATTAAAACTCGCGGTCCGTATGCGTCAAAAAGTGTACCAGCGAGGCCGCTAACTATGACACACAGGCCCCCGTGTTAGAGATAAGTGTAATGTCTCGAAAATCATCACACATACAGAGGTAGAACACAAAGATCTGTATGGCACCGATCATAGAAATTATGGTCGGGGAGAAATGGCTTAGATACTCGGTATTGTAGAAATCACTGAAGGCTCCATATGAGCTCACAATACTATATTGAAAAATCGTCGGTCAGTCCACGCATTTATCGTCCCGCCTTTAAAGTGATCATAACGCACCCGAATGCACTGAACGAGATCAAAAACGAGCCGACAACCGACTTCCAGGCATAAAACCCTCCGTCTGTAGGTGCATATGGGTCACAGACAACGTCAGAGACAATCACATCCTCCTTTCCCCGCAAAGCCCGCTTTTCTACGTCGTTACTTGCAGCCCTCTCAAGCGTGCCCGAGCTCTGTGGTCGCGCATAATCGGCATCATGCTCTTGGACACCAACATCCAAAGATGGAGCTCGGACGCTCATGATGGGCAGACGCTAAGCAAGACAGAGAGGACCACGTAGATAAGGGGCATTCTCGGATGTGTCTTTTATGACTTGTGAAGAGCCTGTGAGGAATTTGTACTGGTGTCGTCAACAGAAGGCTCTCCATCTTCCTTCACGAAAGGCTGATTGTAAATAGCAGACCCACCGCGGCTCCGCGGGCACTAGACAATATTGGCCGGTCCATGTTGACACGGTCCGGGTTACATACCGGTTTCAGTGAACGAGCCTGAGAGAATCCACGACATGTTGAGATTGGCAAATGATGTCGTGCATATGGCATACCGCAATTATCCGCCACTTGAAACAACCACCCTACACAATGGCCACCCACACAATACAGTGTAACTCGGGATTTTTCTGGCGTAGGTAAACCGCGACGAAAAAGAAGGCAGGGCCAACAAACCGATCGAGATCTGAGGGTGCGGCCGTAGTCAATATATCTCCGATGAGCATCAGGGAAAGAAATGCTGAACGAACCGAGAAGGCGACGAAATTTGTAAAATTACATCGTCTTATCCCGAAAGAGGACATCCGCAATAGGTGTACCTGCAAGAGCTCCATGAACACGAAGAGCGTGCCAACTCTCGCACCGATTCGTTCAATCGGCGGCATCATTATGATACAGGCCTGCACAAAAGCAAATGCGGTTGAATTAGGAATGCATATAAAGGTGCGGGACACACAGGAATAAGCAAAATGTAGGATCAGAAGTGAAGTCATATACTGCCGCAGACGTGACAATAGCACCTTCGCCTGTTACATTGCACCACATCGCAAGGGTTAGTAATCGGGTTGCACTAACGAGGGCGGAGACGCTGATCGCGTTGAACCAGAAGCCTGATCACCAAGATGAGACATTCAAGTAAATGCATCTACACAAAGGGTTGAGGTAAATCCGCGAGAGAACCACCGTCCCAATTTACATACCGGCCAACAACGCCGGAAGCACGTTGTATATGGCAAAAGCGTCGAGTCTGGATGCAATGTCAAGCCGTACAAGCCAATATAGAAACACGGATTAATCACGGCGATATCATTGAAAAGACAAGCCATGACGAGAAAGGTGTAGCATTGATTGTGCAAGCCGTGAAGATCGACTAGCTTATTTAATGAGCGTGTGCAGGGGTTTGCGGGTGCGACAGGCAGTGATGGCGCAGGATAAAGGAGATTTATACGATAAAGGCAATGTCATGGGCAAACCAACCTAAGATACAAGAAACGATCAGTGTGTGGCTACATTAATCACGCAAATCAACGGTCACCATAGCCGATGCGAGGAACAAGAGTGGTGAGCACAATTGGAAACATGACGCCCCCCACTTCCAATCCTACAATATACCAATCAGTAAGTCTCTCTCGTTGAAAATGCGGATGATCGTGAGGAAAAACGTACCCGAAAGAAGCACTGATAGGAAACAACATTTCCTGAGATAGATACTGTTGAGAGGCTTGGTGAGCGAACCAAACTTTAGTACTGAACGCGAGCAAAAAAGAATTCACCACAGATTTCCATAGACTGGGTGCCAGACCCGATATCTGCTGTCTACATTGTCGGTGACCAAATGATGCAAAAATATCATGTTCGCCTTGTATACATACCGCAGTAGACATGCACAGTGCATACAAAGCACCTGGAAAAGGTGCCAGAGAGGGTATAGTATGATTGAAAACCAGGAGGAACAAAATGCGTGTAAAGCGAAATCCTACTCAGTTACTTATTTATACATAGTTCTGCTGGGCTTCGACACTGATTCATTTTCAACAAAAATCATGATGTGAGCTATTTCTGCACACATCAGAACTCCGAGGCCACTCACATCATCCTTCCAAGATACCCATTTCTTTCCATCGCTCCCACAGCGCTCCGATGCCAACAGACGGTTGTCCTGGTGTACCTCGTACATCTTTGATGTCGAGCAACTCGTATTCGCGTCCAAAAGCGAGGAAGTGGGCAAAGAGAGAATTGAAATGGGGTTCGGAGCGCAAGTGAAGAATGGCAGGGTAGTGCGCATGGTAAATGTGCGCGAAGACGCGAAGGAGTTGGCGGTAGACGTGCTTGATTGTTGCAGGGAAGGTAGGGGGGAATTCATGACCTACAAACCCCAAGATGATCATCGGTATGCGCAAGTAAACGAGGCGAAAATGCGCACCTGACTTGGTCGGGAAAGTGCCTTCGTCATTTAACAGGTTCTGTACCCACGTCATCACGTAGTCAATATATCGTGGAGCCGGAAGCTGAACACTCTTTCGATCTTGGTTGATCCACGTGTAATTTAGTCTACTCGCGCAAATCCATGCATAAGATAGCAATGTCCATTAAGCTATACAAGACAACTTCTCGTCAAGAGAAAAGAAACTTACGATGGCCCTGCAGTCATTGTGGGGCACGACTCTTGAGTGCAGCACTCCGATATCACTCCATAGAACATATTAAGATTTTGGAAGAAATCAAAGACTGCAGTTATAGGAATGAACACATATACAAATGAATATAGGTTAGCCGGAATCAAGACGTACTATTCACGGCCACCCATTCTGTGATGTCTACGTATTTTGGCAGCATCACGATTGTCTTGAAATTGCCCTTGACAAGTGCGGCCTCGACGAAGGGGCTGCACAGATACAAAGGCTTCTGTATGTTCGTCGACGATGGTGAAGGGGGAGGGATAGAGTCACTTCCGACAGAATTAGGGAACGTAGCAGAAGTTGGCGTTGGTGAACGTCGAGGTGCACGCGGTCCTGCGCGCTGCATGGAACGACTGCAACATTACGGAGTACAGATCGAGTTATCGGGTTTAGTGTCGCTGACTGTGAGGAATCAAATAAATACAGACCCTAGGGAGTTGAAGAACGACATGACGCGCTTGAAAGAATGATGGAAAGGACGGCAGGAGGAGGAGCCAGCAGGGAGGAAGGAAGTGAGGGCAGTTGCTGGCCGACCCGTGCTAAAGACGAAGTTTTCCGTGACAACTTGTCTCGGAAAATCAATTGCGCCAAATTAGCACCCTCAACATAATGGCACGTGATGTATCTCTTGCCTGACACTGGCAACGGGCGATCGCCGTCTGCGCCTCAGCTTGCTCTTCCTGCGCCGTTGCAGAGGCCGGACAAATGTAGCCAGGGTATTCAAGTACCTGTCTCCCATCTTTGACTTTGACTGATGGATCAAATGCCTAAGAGCAGGAGGAGAAGGGAGGAATATGGGAATTTTGTCTGTCTACTACGTATAAAATGGATTCCGCCCGCGAAGCTCTGCTATTTGCATATACCATTACAACCAATGCAGGTATTGGTATACTCCAATTGAGTCCAGAACATGTGAGGGACATGCACAGACAGCATAAAGGAGCCTACGAGTGGTTTCCGTCTACTTAATTCAAGACATGAGTACTGAGTCTGGTGTCGAAGTAGAGCTGCTGTCAGACATGATCAATGGGGGAGCTAACACCAGCGAGCTAGGAGATGAAAAATAAACTGCTACCATCGCTGAGGCACTGAAGCCCTTTACCCCAACGGCTTGCTTCTATGTAAGATCAAAGTCATTTTGAGTAATGTCGCTTTATAACACGGAAACCGTCCATCTTAGACAACAAACGCGAAAGATTGCGATCTGACTAGTCTCCACGAGGCAGAGTAGCCACTCGTCAACCTTCGTGCCTCAGGATCCTCCTGTCTGACGATCTGACCCAAATATATAAATATAGATACGATGCATCTTGCCCATGTCTTCAAACTCATCTCAACAGGAACGAGCGAATACATTCAGATCGACTCACCCATCCAACTATCCTTCACTAACATTTGCTGCCCCGTTCTTGACGAGACTAAATCGCTCAACCACGAAACCTACAATATCCCTCCACTCTAGCATCGCGCCAATACCTACGTCCCCGCATGCAAGTCCCTTTGCTACGGGTCCAAGAACTGTATAACCGATGACCTCGCGGATGACACGCACGTGTTGTGCAGTCAGAGGGTGCTCGTACATGAGCGTATTCATGGCAGGAAAAATATAGGTCGGAACCGAGGGTGAGAGGGCCCGAAGGAGGGAGGTCTGTTATAAGAGACGACCATTGATGAAACAGTCAGTACGACACGACAAATTAACGAGGTAGATGGACATATAATTACAGGGAGATTGTCGCATATTCCACTCGCAACCTTCGCGAGTGTATTCGCGGAGCATGGCGCAACGAGAACGACATCAGCCCAACGACG
Organism: Bondarzewia mesenterica; assembly: GCA_004802705.1. Taxonomy (NCBI): domain Eukaryota; kingdom Fungi; phylum Basidiomycota; class Agaricomycetes; order Russulales; family Bondarzewiaceae; genus Bondarzewia; species Bondarzewia mesenterica. Next base: position 84,212 of record SGPL01000018.1, read on the forward strand.
CAATTCTATATGTAGTATAGGATCGCCAATGCGATAATTTGGCTGCAAGGATGAAAGATATTGAGAACGAGCTTGATATGATATACGGGGGTTGACATACGTCCCACTCATCATCATCCGTCCACACACCGACACCGCGTTTGCGAATTTCGTCAGCGGTAAAGAATGTTAGGGCATGTTTGGTGGCTATAACTTGCATAGAGACATTCTTATACTAAGGGGATGTCGCACGATGAGAGCACAGGAAACAGGTAGACGGTGATAGGCGCACGGAGAGCAATTCCTCGACGATGAAAGGGGCTTTTATAGATGCAACACTTCCTGTGGTGATCAAAAGAATATGCGTGTGCTCTGGAATGCGACTGGAAGATGCTAAAAATTGTGATTTCGTAGCCATGATTGATGTGAAGCTACGTGAGATCGGTCAGCGGTCAGTGGGGAAACAGGGGGAAACTTACTTGACTGTGAGAAATGATTGGTCATGGCTTGGTCACAAACTGCGGCAGGCAAGTGCACCCGTCTCAATCAATTTGAATCGAATGCTGAGCGCCCTACGCCTTGGATAAACTTTGTATGTATCTCAATTTCCTCGTCTCCGATGTCATCCACACCGTATGTATGCGCTGCAAAAAATCATGCTTGTTTGATAAGCAGTGGAACTTACAGGCCGAGACAGGCCGAGACATACTGTCGGCATCTTACGAACATTGATTCATATCCAGCTCAGCGCAGCGCAACGCCTTGATCCGAGCGCATTCATTTACTTTGAAATGGACAGGCTTCCAAGACGAATGCAAAAGAATATCTTCTACAAATGTGTTATTCTGGCCCCTTCGTGGCATTTTTTTACGCGTCTGTAGCGGCAGCAGGTCAACATTACTGCTCCTAGTCAAGAAATTTATGGACATCAAAAGTTGGCAACTGTATCATACGTACAAGTACATTGACACTAAGCAAGGATGCTCAAAACATGACTGCACGCAAGGAAGTCCATCATGATTAAAGATTTTCTAAGTAAGTGCATGCCTCAGAGATGCGTCTGGATACGTCTTCAATCTGTAGTGCGCACGAGGTAAGGTCTTCCGAGCGCAAACAAAGACTACAAGCAGACTCACATTGGAAGTGTGAAAGGGTTGGAAATGGTTACCTGGTATGTCGAACGCCTTCACAGCCTCGCCTACCAGGCTTTGCCACCCAGCAACGGCTTCGTGGGGATTGCTTCGGTCTGCCAGCCATCTTGGCATATCCGAGATACCAGCTGATTTGAAGCCCTGCTCTGAGCGCAGAAGCACAAGCCTGGGGTACGGCCCTGAACCAGAAATCGGGTTATATCGCCCAAGCATGCGCGAGTTTATCTGGAATTGATTCTTCACGAGCCTGCCTACGTGTGATTCTGAGTTTCGTCCCGCAAGCCGAGCGACGGTTTCCAAAAGGGCATCGGAGAGCGGTACATGATTCAAAGGACACGGAGAGTCAATCAGGACAACCCCTTTAACACAAGCACCCTTTTTGAGCAATTGACAAGCAGCTTCAAATGCGACGACGCCTCCAAATGACCAGCCTGATTTATACGATCAGGTTGCAATTGACAATATCACTGACGTCAGAATACCCACCTCCGAGAATAAGAGGATCTGTGGTTGTATTCGCCGCGTAGTGAGCATATTTGCTGGCCATAGACTCGACTGAATCCCAGTGCTGACTAGTAATGAAATGAGGATTGTGTATTCCCCACACGTCACGGCCCAAAGGTGAAAGGTTCCTGATGTAGTCTACCAACCCACTCCCATCGTGGATCAGAAACAGCGGGGAGCTACCAGCTGCAGCGGCCGATGCCTCTTGAACCAAGATAGGTACAGTTTCCAACTGAAGCACAGTCACCAGAGGCTCGAAGGTGCCATCTGGCATCTCAGCCAGTTTGTCTGCATCATTCAGATTGACCTTCTTAGGTTCCAAGGAAGGCAAGATGGCGTGCATTTTCGTCGAGAAATAAGAATGAAGAGCACTGATCGTGGAGTGAGTAACAAGCAAATCGGAAGGCAGCTGCAGTCCAAAATGTGTCTGAAGAGCGTGAAGGGCCTCGATCGATGCAAGGGAATCTAATCCGAGCAAGGTGAATTCTGTATTATCGCCAATGTCTTTAACATTCAAGCCTAGGACGGAGGCGAGCAGAGGTTTGACATCGAGGCCATCATCGACTAGCAATAGTTCGAGGTGTTGGTCGCCATGAACGAGAGTTGCTGGGGAGGATGTAACACTGAAGACGTGCGTGGCCTCAACTTTTTGAATGATATCCAGAACGGTTCTACAGGAAAAAAAATTCATGTGGCATCAGGACTGCTTCTGGGAGGAGAATCTGGATTTTTCCGAGTATTTCGATAAGCATCAACGAATCAACGCCGTAGGTTTCGAAGGCGGCGTTCAAATCTAGCGCAGACGTGGTGATGTCGCAGGCGCTTGCGACAACTCCAGTTATCTCTGCCCTTATCTCCATGGGAAGTAGGGGAATTTGAGAATCTGCTTGAGGCTGTAGGGATGCGTGCGCCGTGGCTAAGTCCAACAACACACTCGACCTGTGTTCTGATCGTTTGGGTAGGACTTGGCCCGGTAAGGTTTTTGGTTCACCTGAGGGAGCAGCTGCCGCTGCCGCCAGTCCACGAACTAGGCTATTCAACTGGACCTTCCGAAAGTGAATTCCCTTTACCTGCGCAACAATCCGGCCACTCTGTCCAAGTGCGTATGCGTCAGAAGACATAATACCCTCCGCCTCAATCCACGCATTGGTGACGAAGACACCATATTGAGCATCATTATTGATGAAGCTGGGTACGACCTTAACAGAATGGACCTTCACACAAATGAACGCGTCGTTGGCATCTCCCTGCATGTTCGCAACGAAGCCGGCGACATGGAGCATAGTATCCATGAATATGGGATGAACGACGAATTTGCTCCGGTCATAATTTGCCGGGAGTTGGACAACAGCATAGCCGTCCGTACCATTTGAACAGACCGTGAGCGTCTTCATCGTGTGATACGCTTCTGCATAGTCAACCACTCGAGAAAAAATGAGTTGATATGCCGTACGGGTGGAAAACGATTCTGTTGGGCCGTCATTGGGGTGCATGACGGAGGCGATTTGCCTGATTAGGAAAGGATGAAGGAGCTCGAGCTTTGCCATGGTTGAAGTTGTCTCGACAGTTTTGAAACTGCCACAGCAATGGACAGATTCTTCGCCAAAGCCCACACGAGAGCTAATGCTGAAGGAGCCACCATCGTCCGAATTATAAGCGATAAACGTCCTAACGACGCGGGATGTACTTTCGCTGTAGACCAAGGGTTTCGTGAACTCAATGTCACGAAGGACCACATGGCTGTTTTTGCACCCAATGCGCATGTGATCTTTAGCAGATTCGACACCAGCCAGGACCAATTCGAGATATACCGATGCAGGACACAGGGGGTAACCACCCACGCGGTGTCCACAGATATACTCTGCCAGAATGGCGATGGGAGTCTCAAAAACTGCTGTTAAGTCGTTTTCGGCAGAAGGATACTGTGTCCAAGTATACAACATCCGGAAGCCGGAATTACGATTGAGTGAATTCTCGGTCTGGGGTCGAGGAGGAGATAACGGGATATTTTCCTCAAAATTTACCCAGAACTTGGTCTTCATGAAAGGATAAGAGGGGAGAGGTACAAGACGTGGTGATTTGCAAAAGGAAAACACCTCACGCCAGCGCAACGATATGGAAGATGTATAGAGCTGTGCCAGCGTCGTAGAAAGCGTCGATAGTTCATCTTGTTGCTTTCGCATTGAACATAGCAGCATCGCCTCCTTCGAAACGGCACAGTGCACCTTCAGCATCGGCAGCATAGTACTATGAGGCCCTATCTCTATCCATGCGCCCACGTCTGCCAAGTCGGCTGAAGCTGAGAGGGAAGTGATAGCCCTCTCGAACTGCACAGGCTCTGCGCAGTGACGAGAATAATAATCGGCGTTGAAAGTTGTAGTGTTTCCTGGAAGTACGAGGTCGCCAAGCACGGTTGAGACAATGGCAATGGTAGGAGGACGGATGATGATGCGTTCGGTGAACAAAGCGAAATCCTCTAATAAGGGATGCATTGCTGAGCTGTGGTATCCAAACGGTAGCGTCAAAAGAATGCTCTGGCAGCGCTCTGTGGTGTCAAGGTGAGCTTTGAGAGCCTTCAGCTGACTGATAGGGCCAGAGACGACACAGTTATTCTCGCTATTGTAGCAAGCAATAGAGGTTGAAGAAAAAGCGTCGGAGCACGCCAGGATTCCCTTCACTGACTCAGATCCCAAATTGACCGCGATCATGCCAGTCCTCCCTATGGGGCATTTCAGCACCATCAAGCGAGCACGGGTGGCAACAAGTGTGAGTGCATCTTCTAGGCTGAGGATTCCTGCAATCACTTGTGCGGCGTATTCTCCAAGGCTGTGCACAAGCTTCAATCAAAATTGTGTCGTTGTGATTTTCAGAGCATAAAACTGACCTATGACCGACGACCACAACTGGAGTTACACCCCAAGAAATCCACAGCTGTGACAAAGCATACTCTAGAGCAAAGACAGCCGTCTGATATGCCTGGAGCTCCTCCAGATCCGTTAGTCCACTTGTCTCGCCAGCAGGCACGATGATTGGGAGAATGCCAGGGAATCCCGAAGCCGTCAAGATTGAGTGACATTTGTTGATGGTGCTCTTGAAAAGAGGGGTTGTCCTGTACAATGCCGACCCCATTCCAAGAAATTGGTCCCCCTGGCCGGAAAAGACGAAGGCGACCTTTGAGGATTGCCCGGTAAGACTCGACGCGGCTGCAACCTTCAATCTCTTGATGAGATCTGCCTTGCTGACTGCACATACGGCCACTCTGTAATGGTACAGCTGCCTCCGAGCTGTAGCCGTGTAGGCAATATCCTCGAGTCGATATTCCCTGCTCTCAGGGCTATTGAGCCAATCGGCATACCGATCGCGCAACTGATTCAAGCCCACCTCTGTCTTCGCCGACAGACCGATGATAAATGGGACAGCCTTTTCTTCTCCCCCCTGGTTGGAAGATGTTGAAATGTATTCCTCCAGCAACAATGCGCCGTTTGAACCTGCTGCTCCAAAATTATTGAGCAAAGCGATCCGTGTTAAACCTTCATGGGAAGGGCTCCAGACGGCGGGCTCCGTGTCAATGATCGTGTTATCGGACTTGAGCGGGGCTATCTTTGGATTCAGATGTTTCAATGAAATTTGGCGTGGGATGACATGGTGCCGCAGCATGAGAAGCAGCTTTGCGAGTCCCGCAGCGCCAGATGCAGCCTCTAGATGCCCGATGTTGGCCTTCACTGAAGTGACGTGGAGAGGATTAGTTGGTGAACGGTGTATAGCAAAGACTTGACGAATGCTTTCCAGCTCGGTCGGGTCACCGGCTTGCGTCCCTGTGCCGTGAGCCTCTATGAGATTAATGCGATTGGCCTCGATACCAGATCGATCTAAGACACGCTTGAACAGAGAGACCTGCGTCGGCGCATGCGGATGAGTTATGGAATCGGCAGAGCCGCTCTGATTGACCTCAATGCCGCGGATGACGCCCAATATGTTATCGTTCTCGGCGACGGCATCTGAAAGTCGCTTCAGAACAAAAATGCCGCAACCTTCACTGCGTGAATAGCCGTCAGCAGAGGCGTCGAATGCCATACATTGCCCTGTCGGGCTGAGAAAATGCCCGCGATCCAGACCTAGGAACATCTGACCAGTAAACTGTCAAACACTGAACCATAACATTCATCGGCGACTCACGTCTGGACTCGTAATTATGTTCACTCCACCTGCTAGAGCAGCGTTACAGTCTCTGTTCATAAGAGCCCGACAAGCCTGCTGCAGTGCGACTAATGACGACGAACAAGCGGTGTCGATCACGATTGAAGGGCCACTGAATCGCATAGCATACGAAATCCGACCGCTTAAGAAAGCTCGCAAGGTACCTATTAAAAATAATCAACGGCGAGAGAGAAACAATCTAGGCCACTCACCAGTACTGTAGTATACATCGATGTCATTACGCAGATTTTGAACATAGTCATTTGTAGCAGTGCCGATGTAGCAACCGAAAGACTCAGGATTGGAAGTTGGGGTAGAATTTGGAACATATCCCGAATTCTCCAAGGCTTCATAAGCGGTGTGGAGGAGGACGCGTTGTTGAGGATCCATGTTCCGTGCCTCTCTAGGCGATATCTTGAAAAATTGGTTATCGAATGCGTCTGAATCGTCAATAAAATTGCCTGTGTGAGCCTTCATCATTCGACTGGTCTTCCTCCTCGACTCCTTGGCGTGGTAATCGGAGACTCTAAATCGATGTTCGGGGACCTGCATCTCTCATAAGCAATAAGTAGGCGGGGTAGAAGACCTTGGCCAACCTCTGTAACGGTGTTGAGGCCTTGTTGCAACACCTCCCAGAGTTTGGATACGTTTGGGGCTCCGGGCATGTTTACTGCCATTCCGACGATTGCGATCGGTTCCTGGACTGATGGATGCCGACAGCTATTGGTGGTAGCCTCCGCAGTTAGGTCAAGAGATGAAACGGTGTGCGATGATAGGCCACTCTCCAATCCCCGTACGAGACCAGCGCCAGGACCAAAGTTCAAGAAACGGATGATACGGTTTTGAGGAATGTCCTGTCCGAGCGAGAGCATAACACTGTCCCAGTTGACTGGTTGTGTCAGGACCATGTCGATAACTGCTTCTAGTAGAGAGCCTTCGTGACCTCTGCAGAGGAGCTCGCCTGTGTATGTCGAGCGAACTGGGACACTGAGGTCAGAATGAGTTGGGAACCGAATCTTTCGGCGTGAAGCATCTGCAAGGACGTCATTGCGAGCTCCATTGGCATGAAGGGAGGAGTGATAAAGTGTGTTGACAGTGGTTTTATGTATGCACACGGAAGGAGAGAGTGTCGAAGCAAAAGTATGGAGAATATCAGGACGACCGGAAATAGTGACACAGCGGCTGTCAATCACGGCTGTCACGTACAATGACGGCAGGGCGAACGGCTTCAAAGGCACCGTGAGCTACATCTGTAGATGTCTAACGATCAAAAAACTCACTGCTTGGAATTCAAGGATAGCCTTTTCGATCTCGTGTTTTCCCATACCAAGAATGACAAGGCTCCAGGGAGTCGACGAAAGTGATTGAGTTCTGCCAGAGACGGGAACGGCGGAAACACGATACAATTGCGCACGGACGCCGATCCAGAAGGAGAGCCGGAAAACCTCTACTGCATTGGATACGTATTCGAATATGGTCGTTGATGCGCCAACAAGGCATGCAGTCAAGACGCCGGAAGAAAACCCAAGACTACCTAGGTCATGCGGGCGTGCCAGCGACGTGGAGTGGGTGACAGAAGTAATAAACGAGTGGCTTTGCAATTTTGCGTAAGCGAGATACCTCAGGGCCTGGATCAAGAAGAGAGTCGTTCCAGAAATAACTGGATTAGAAAGATATTTCTCCTGCTTTGGAAGTGATAGAAGATCTTGAGGCTCGTCAAAGTCGCATATACTGACGTCTACAGCATCGGCTTCGGATGTCGGCAACGAGGAAAGTTCGGTGCAAAATGCAGAGTGGCAGGCTGACAGAAGCAATGAGCCAAAATGCGACAAGGCATCATGGAGTGCTTGCTCTCGAGTATGGGAGAAGTCGATGGCCGCAACTCCTTGTCCCGCGAAAACAGGAATGTCGAGCAGAGGCATTGCGGTTGAACGTTGATGATATGAGTTGAGCGCACAACCCTGTATTTCAACAGTCGGTAGTGAGTGATTGCAAATATTACCATCAAGTCTGTGGCGATCACCGTGTTGCAACCTTCTCAGTTTCTGCAGCTGCCAGTGGGAGTTGAGTTTCAATGGATGAGGCACGTGAGCATTGATATTGAGGCCTGAGGAGGCGCCTCTGAAAGTTAGTCTGAAAGAATGTTCACTGGTCCTTCTGGAACTATGGCGTACTTAAAAAGTACTCAGTCGTCAAAAGAAGTTTTGTGTAAACTCTCACCACTCTACATACCCGCGACCGAAACTTCAAACCTTCGCCTCAAATGTGTTTCAAAAGACCAGACTGACTCTCAGCCACTGGCCTGCTGCCATGAACGCCAGATATTCAGAATCCAGATTTAAAAGAGACTCTAGATGCTACGACAATGTTGAGAAAGGCTCATCATATCCGAGCAAAACGTACCTGGAGTTCTTAACACAGAACGACTGTCTTCTGTGTAGGTCGCTACGGAGACTACCTGGAGTTCAAATTTGATTCCGGAACCCTGGCACAGGCCGCAACAAACGACAAAATCAAGAAATATAAATAAATAAATAAAAGTAGCAAAAGAAATGAACAGCTCCATTTTCCAGTATATGAAAGCTTCCACGAAAGAAGATTGCTGGAGGATCTGAATAACGTGACAAAGGACACCGAAACGATATGTTGTTGAAGAGTTGTTGAAGTGACTGAAGTCTGTAAGTTGGATGTTGGGCAACCGAGTTATTCCGATGACTCAGCTTGCTTTATTAGTCATCAGACCGTGGCTTCGAGCTCCGAACCACGCGCGGCAGTTTATATGTACCGTAATGTACAGTCGTGCACCACTGTACTGTACAGTAACTGAGTAACAAATCTAACGACTGTCTCAGTCTGTTAAGGTCTGCAAAGGAGGCTGGTAAGTCAGACAGGAAGTTTTTGAAGCACGAAGGTTGACGCGCTTGTGACGACTGTCTGCTCTGCCTCAGGGAGACCAACCAGTGGAGGTCGCAACGCCGGACCTAGACTAGCCAACCGCCCGATGAAGCTGAGTCTCTCAAACGAGTTCGCCTTCGTCGACGTTTGAGTCTCTTCGATCCCTTTACCGTACAGCGCTGTAAGTCTCCGGCCTCACGTCATGCATGAATGCACGGATACTGACTTAATTTAAGATTATCTTATGGCATCTATAAGGCCCAGCCTGTTCTACATCGACGTCGTTAACGACGTACAGCAAACTACTGGGGAGAACGCGTCAGAAGCAGCGGTAATCGATTACTAGTAGCAGGCAATCTTTCAAAATTACTGGTTCATTCAGGTTGAACCAGAAATCGAAGTTTTCTGGTCCCAGCTGCTGCCAACGATAGGACTGCGACTTAGGATTAGGGCGACTTTCCGGCATTAAAGATAGCAGGTATGTCGTATGATTGCACCAATTCGTGAGTTGAGTACTCGAGCACTTATTTCCAGATTGACGCAGGGAGTACGAAAGGAAATAAACCATCTGTTTTGACCCACTGATTTGAAGCGTCGCGTGAACTCTGATAGTAAGTTGCTCCCTTCATATCGGTGCTAACCATGCACGTCATGCCCTCTAAGTAGCAAGTGCACTGTAGCTCCATATTACCTAGGTCGATTGACATCGACAGAATTGGGATCGAATGTGGGTTGAGGGCACTTCCGGGATGAGCTGACGCATGTGCAGACTGTTTTTTTTTAATAAATTTTCCCTCCTTTCAAGCTGAAAGATTCTCACAATCTTCCCTCTCCCCGGGTCTCTGAAGTGAGCTGGTGCACGCAATTCGAACCCCGATTTGTTCACTGTGCACAGACAAGGTAAATACCCGTAGATTGCGCATGTTCTTTAGATCTGAACTGTAAGGGAAGCCGTTTCATCACTATCGGATAAAACAAAGTTCGCGCAGGACATCCTCGCTTTAAACACGCGGTGCATGTCACTGATATCACCATAGGCCAGCCCTCTTTCCGATGCATGCAAGGTTCGCTCCGTCCCAGACGACTCTGAAGAGATATTCTAGACTCGTCCTGGATCTGTACTCATGACTCTATCTGTGGATCCACAGCCGTCCATAAGAGGCTTCATCACCATAAAAATTTCCAACCTGCCCCCACATTGATTCCGAGACCTTCTCTCAAAATCGCATTCGTCCTCAGGCCGGACATCGCTAAGAGGCGTCCAGGCTTAAAAACACTCATCTATCATCCGACCGTCTCACCTCGCACACAAATCTAGTAGCTATGGAGTATCGTACCACACAACCTCGATACGGGTCACCTTACCCTCCTGCGATGCTTGTGTCTCCGGGTACCTATCCTCAAGTTAATCCCTACCCATCCCAGAAATACTCTGACTATCCTCCGTCTGTCATCATTGCGCCCATCTCCGCCACTGGCGAAAACACCTACCTAATTCCACGGAGCCCTCCTTTTCCCTCCCCTGTGACTCCCATGACGCAGTCACGGACATACTCTCAATGGATGGTTCGAGCAAAAGAGGCCACAGCAGAGTTTAAAAGGAGTGGATATCCATCTCCTGTCGCTTGGGTACTATGCCTTTCATCATTGCACATTCTCTTTTGATGTAGGTCAATCTTCTCCTAGGTCTTTGTAGAGGGCTACAACATTCCTCAGAACGCCATGATTGCAGGCGACGATCGTGGAAGACCCTTGTATATTGCCCGGTCATTTTATGAAGTTTGAATTTCATCGTGCTCGCAGTTCCTGGGACGATTGACCTGATCGTATCTTGTTTTCAATATAGAACGGCCTACGTACGTAGGATATTTGAAGTTTTTCAATCCTTAGATCTGAGTAGGATGGCTTTCACCGCTTAGAACTTGGAAAAGCCGGGCGGCACCTCAGGCTCGGAGCTTCGATTCCATATAACGGACGGGAAATTGATGTGCGCTTTCTGGACAAATCAATCAGTGCTCTTCTTATACGACTAGCAGGTAGCATCGTATGAAGTCCTCGTTGAAGCTCTCATGCCCGTGCGTTGGGCATCCCAAGAAGCAACGCCGGTTGTTGAGATGCCAAAGGTGCCAGAAATACGTAAAGACGCAGTCGGGAGTCGTGCCTCCGGTTTAGAGCAACTCAGGTATCTGCGCTCTACCTATTCATCAAGTCTTGTCTGACACAGTATTTATGATATGAAGGGAGCTCAAGGTTGTAGTGATTGTTGATGACTCTATATCCGTGCGTGGAGTATCACAATCTTTGATTGTATGGAACACCGTCTTGACACTCACATTCTAGATGGCGGGACAACCATGGAATGATGCCCGTGAAGCTTTGGCTGGCTTGGCGGAGCTGCATGGGAAGTACAATACCGATGGTTTGGATATCTATTTCCTGAACGATCTCCGTTGCCGTGTAAATCTAAAGGTACGTATCGTCACGTTGAAAATGTTTAAGATCATCACCGTCATTTACGTGCTGTGACACAGGACCGGAACTCTGTTTGCGATGTCTTCGAGCTGGTCCTCCCAGAAGGTCTTTTTTTTCGTTCTACCAATTGGGTATTTCTCAAGCGAACTTGTCCACCGCCGCTCTAGGTCAAACTCCGACAGGCAAAAAGCTGAAGGAGGTTTTCGACATCTATATCCCGAGACTGGAGGACAGGCGGATCCCGTATAAGCCGACTATCGTTCTTGTCGTCACCGACGGTGTTCCAAGTGAGCTATTATTTTCTCTCCTGAAGCAGTAGCTCATGCACTGTCAATAATATAAAGGTGACAATCCCAAGGATGTCATCGTTGACGCCGCGCGACGCATGGACGCAAGTGGTATCCCGCTACGCCAACTGAGTATCCATTTCGTCCAGGTTGGCGACGATCTTAGTGCTACACAGGCTCTCAAAGAGATTGACAATGAACTCATTGAGCTGCGTAGAATTCGAGTAGGGCTGTTTCCATCGATTGCTCGGCTGATGGGTACTGATTTCTTGACAGGATATGGTTGATACCAAACTATTCAATCAACATGATCCTACTTTCAAGACGGACTCGCTCGTCAGGACCTTGATGGAGGCGGCTGACCGATTGCTAACTGCTCCCCAAATTTTCATGCCGACCACCGATCGTCCGACTCAATGGTCTTACGTTTAGAATGATATCGTCCCAATATGTAGGCAGATGCTGACCCGCGCAAATTGATTACAACCCGCCAGGGTGGCCGCCTTGTTCCTATTCCACATTTAACGATTACAGTGAGAGGATGAACCAGCACCATCAGCCAGTCTTGCCCTTGGCACTGTAAACATGAAGAATGCTAGCGCGATCACTTTGGCAATGATTAGAAGACAGGTGGCAGCAAGTACCAATGAGACGTCCATGCTGATATTTTGACAGAGGCGATACAGCAGGTCATCTGTAAACCTAAACGTACTTTTCCTCTGGAGTTCTTCTGGAGTGCTATGTAGCACTCTGGAATAGTCAGGAGAAGGTTTAGGTGTACGGATCGGCGGCTGAATTAACGCTCAGTACTTGATTTGCGGAATTTTTGGATTGTTCTTCATTGGCCTGGCAGCTCCTGGCAGGCGATAGGCCTTCGCTAGGAGGCTAATGCGACACTCACCCGAGCCAACCACATGATTGTGCTAGTTATACTTATGTCGTTCCTGACTGTTCCTACGCATGGCTTGTAGAAATGGGGGTATAAATCGGCAACACCCATTTCGGTACTATCATCCACTTTACTCTAAGCATCAGCACATCCTTTGGAGAAGCTTCAAGCGTACCTGCTAAGTGAGGAACAGATGTGCTTCCGAACACTCAGTCAACTTGACGATGATGTCACATAATATAACGCGCCTCTTCAGTACGTGTGGACTGCCTATGAACTGTACTTCATAGATGTCAACTATGAACGGCAGCAGGATTAAAATAGATTCTCCGTGTCCAGCGCCGCCGTCTCGTCATACCCCCAGTAGACATCCATTCATCAAGCGGTGAAGAGCGCGGCCCGAGCCACGCATCATTGGTATATACCCAACCATCTAGACGTGGTCAGCGCTTGCATTACACTCACAACACATCCGAGACAACAGAACCTACGTTCGCCTGCATCAACAGTGGTCCACCGCGCCTCAATATCCGGGCGCCAGTCCTCTGTCTCTACAAATGCCCATTCAGCATCGAGGGCAAAGGTGAGATTACTGCTGTTTTCATGTTAGCGCATGTTCTATCTGTTTTTGTCGTAACACTGACCTTACATCCCCGCTTCCATCAGCAGATATCCCGCTCCACCCATCCTGTCCGCGAGTCCATGCGACACGCTCTCCAGATTTGAGGAGCGACTTTCCCCACGCGCCGGCAAGCCCACTTTCGCCAGGTGCCCAGCGTTCATTTTCGAAAAGCTCGACCTCGCGAAGGGGACTCTGCCAATGCTCATCTTTCATGCGATCGTTGTCGACGACACGAGCTATCCAAGCATGGATGTGTGCGAGGGGAAGGATAGAGAGGAAAACGGGAAGCGTGCGTCGAGTTATCGGATGGGTGAGGAAAAACGGACATAGGCCGAGAACAAGGAAGAGAGGGCGAAGAGGAATGAGAGGGAGGAGAGGCAAAGCCAACAGAAGTGTGAGGAAAGTAATTGTGAGGATATGCGGTGTATATGGTGTAGAATAGGTCAAATGGTGGACAAGAGGGAAAAGGGTGTCAAAAACGTCGGAACTGGACGAAGGGGACGTCAGCGAAAATTCAGCTGAAAAAGATTCACGAGTGGCGGTGTGCTTACAAGGCGCCCATGAGATTTTGGATGCCTTGAATGTTGGCGAGCCAATCTGCACTTCCCTCGCGTGCATTTGCACGAGGTGGATGTTGTAACGGGGGCAATGCTGGAGGTGAATTGGTCAACTCTGGGTTGGACAAGTGGCGAGAAGGATGAGTGGCTAATAGAACACCCAGAAGAATCGCATGGGGAAGCAAGAGAATCAATCGAGGAAAGTAGCCTGCATGAGAAAGCAGAATAATCATATGAGTGCTTCTATTGACATGGGTCGTAGAGAAAACTTGAAGACAGATCTCGCTCACTCACAAAGAAATGTGTACACGGCCATCCACATTCCTGTCACTTTCCATCCCTTCTTCCACATCAAGATTTCTTCTAATCGATCTTGTAGCCAGAACACAAATCCCACTTTCGCGATGAATCGGCGGAAATTAACCGTCGTGATTGGGACCGAAAGTGGGTCCCGAGTGGAAAGGAGATGAGCGCTATTCCTCATGTTACCTGAGGGCATATTCGTTGGAAGCTGGAGCGAAGACGCGAGGAGCATGCCGGGCAGATTCCCAAAGGTGCGTGAGGGTGATATCGGCTGAGTTGTCGGCGAGAACATGGAGGAGTCTGAGGAAGGCTTTGCGTGCGGAAGGGAAGTCATGACCGCGGGTGTTGGTCGTGTGCTATCCTCGTCCTTGATTGCTTGTGGCACAGATTCTAGCCTCTTCGCATACGAGGGAACCTCGACATAGTCAAACCTAGACATGTCTCATTCACTGCTTCCTGTCGTTCAGTATCCGTTATGTTCCCCACTGACCTGTGTGTGATTGTGGGCGGAAGTGAACGCCGATGACTTTTGCTTGATGCTTGAAGTTTGATTATGTCAGCAGATCATTGTTCGCCGTCACTGTCAGGCAGTTCAAACCTGTTCAAACGTCCAAGCTCAAGAGTATCTTGTGAACAACTATCTTTTTTTTTGGAACCTTTCGCCCCAGAAATCAAAGCTTTGGAAGGAGAGTTTAAACAGGATTTAAACGTCTTCCAGGCGCAGGAGTATTTGCCAGTCTAGTATCAGGCATTTCGCTCCTTTCCTCGACCATCATATCTTGCAGTCCTCCAGCAGTCTTTCAGAAAAGACAAGTCCTTAGATGCAGCAGGAATTAACTTTTGACTATCTGGTGACGTCTCTAAACAACCTTCTGGCCAGTCTCGATATCCCAATCGTCATGGACTCGCCCTTTGACCTTACGCCATCCCTCCTCCTTGCCATCCTCGAGTCGGTTCTTGAGGCACGACTTCCGATCTCGCAATCCGTTCGCGAGTCACGCGATCCTGCTGCAAAGGTCGAGGCAATGAAAATATTTCTTGGGGTGCTGGAGAACGATGTACTTGGATCGGATGTCGGGCTCAGTGCTGTAGACCCCCGGTGTCTTGCTGTGGGTGCGCGGGATGAGGTTGTCTTCGTTGGTGAGCTGTTGTGCTGGTTGGGAAGGAAAACCGGTTTGCTTTGTGCAGGGGATGCCCTACAAGATGAGGCACCACCTGAAAGAACGATGTTCACATCCGCTGGCAGTGCAACTGGACGTATGTTGATCCCTTCCGTGCACTCTACACTCACCAATAGCGTGGATAGTTCACTCTCCGTGGAAGATACTGAAGCAGAATCGAACACCACCATCGTCTCTACCACCAGCGAAGTGTCCCAGACCACGCCGCATGCGGCAACCGCACCTGTGCATAGGCGAAACGGAAATTGCCCGCGATGCATCCACGAGATTGAAGATCCCTCGTTTCTTGCGCCCACGTTGATGGACTCGTACGATAGTGAATCAGGGACCGAAGAGAATTCCAGCAACCTATTCGCTCCAGAACCTTCAGGATCGCTCTGCGAATGCCATGACGGCGATTTATTCTCATCCACATCTCGCGCACGGCAATCTGTGCGCTACAACGGGTATATCGAGGAGGTCGATAACGAACTTGAGGTCCAGGAATTCGAGACGAGCCGGCGGCGGCGCCAATGCCAGCGGCTTGACGGAGACTCGCACCTGTACAACGACATCGAAACATTACAAGATCCCGTACGTCCCCCCCAACAATCCAATCTCAAATTCGTATTGACATTGCCATTTTTTGTCTATAGACTGCGATATCTGGAAAACGCATCTTGACGCGACATACCTCGCCCACGCAACACACGCTTGCTTTGTTGAACGAGCGCGCACGGCTCCTTTCTGAATTGGCAAGACTGAATCCTTGACATCTGTCTAGGTGCACTTTTGGGCGAATACTGGGATGTCCAAAACATCACGCTCGAGCCTTAGGAGTATATGATCGTGCCGGACTGTTTTGACGCCAGAGCTTCAAGCGTCTCTTTCATTGCATTTCTACCCATTTCTAGTCCATTCAGACACGTTTGATAGTACTCAAATTAGCTCTCAAGGAAAGCAAATCATTCAGAGTCTTGTTCGCCGTCGCATCATCTTCGTCCTGCTCTGACTCGCCTTAATTTCGACTCATCACGATCAGCATCCAATCGCATTCAATTGCCTTGCGCGCATTGTTTCTAATCAATACCAACTTCGTTAGCCCGGTGGGCACCCGCACCGATTCCATTCCTCTCGGATATCAATCTCAAACTTCCACCCTCATCGGACACCCTCACTTCACGTGACGCTATCCTGGTCCTGTTCGGGCCAATCATAGCTGCGTATCAGAAAACGATGATACTTTTCGCCTCCCTTTTATAATGATAGGATGATGGCACCCATTTATCTTGTCGCAGCCGCCCCTCTTTTCCTCTTCTTTTTACCACCACATACTTAACTCGACTATTGACTTGAGAACAGCATGTCGCGCACACCCTCTCCAATCTCCTCAAACCCATCCTTCCCGCGAACGAAGTATTCCCCTTTAAGTGGATCGTCGTCACCTTCGTACCGCCTGCCGCGCACACGCTCTCATGCGCGATTGACCCCTCGCTTGTCCCTCGACCGTATCGCAGAAGAGACGTTGCTCGAAGCCGATGCGCCTATAAATCTGGGCCAGGAAACGCCGATGTCGATGATGAACTCATCATCCGAGCTGGATTCCAGGAAAGACCGGTGGGAAGTGTCTGGTGCCGGAAAGCTGAGCGGCACGGAGCCTAGGAGGAGGAGTTGGAATGGGAAGAAGGGGATCGTAGTTGGAAAGGAGATGAAGGACAGTTGCGGAATATGGTGAGTATGCTGCCTTTCGTTTGTGGAGAAGTGTTGTTGACTTTTCACTTTGTACTTCAGTTTCGAACCGGCGGTTAAGCCGAACAAGACTAGATGCTGTGACCAATTGTTTTGTTTCCAGCATTTGTCAGACGTATGCTCTTGGCTCTGTTATTGTTTGATGCCTGTTCATGATTTTTTATTATCTCGACCGATAGTGGCTATCAGCGCACGAATCCGATGGTCGATGTCCGACGTGCCGAGTTCCATGCTCGCTCGAAGATGACACCATCAATCTGCATCCCCCACCCAGACTATTTGCGAGCAAGCGTCATTCAAACAGTGCAATGCGCGTGCGCCGGGAGGGTCTACCATTCCGATCATCTTCCAGTCCTGAGCTTAGTTCATCAACGATGTATGACAGTACATCTTCGTCGTCTGACAGCGAGCGCAATGTTGCACGAACAAGGATAGCTCCTGTCACGCAGCAACGGCAGCAGCAGAAGTTATGGTCGGAGCAGTCACCGCTGTCGCCGAGCCCGCAGCAGAAGCAGTCCGAGGCAAATCTCTTGCGGGGCGCAGCGCGGGCGCTGACACTAGTCGGCGGTGCACTTGTATTGACAGCGCTGCTATGGTGAGGCAATATCGGTTTATTTAGAGGGAGATCATGGATGATCCATTTATAGACAGGAGATTGTTCGTTACTCACCGTGTCCTATCGTGTGCACGTCGGCCCGTCCTTTGTTCCATTCTCATCTTTTCCACGCCTCGCGTTCGGTTGCATTATAAATAAGACGAGCTGTGGTTTTATGTACCTGAATGCTGTTCATTCTATCTGTAGTCTACGGGAGAGAGGACATTTCTGATTCCGGTGATCCACTGAATATCCTGGGGCGTAAGCCGCATCATTGCACAATGCACTTAGTGTGCTTCCACAATGTGTGCAAGTCCTGCGTGGGTTAATCGGAAGTCTTGACTATGACTGGCGGGCGTCAACATCATGGAAATATTGAAAATCAGAGCGCCTTTCGGCGGTACGACTGCGCTGATTCATCACCTTTGTTTCGATCTCGCCTCCCGGGCATCGCACAATAGTTGCCAAGGTAGTAAAGCACATTCTTCTCAGAGGGTTTTCGGTGAAATTAAGTTCTAGGGCTGGGTTCGCGGACATAGTACTGTTTTCATGCTTTTCGAATTCGTCGATGGCGCTCATGGTGGAAAGGCACCTGGCCAATGAGTGGAATGAAAGTGATCTTATCTTTCACTTAGATGTGATGCGAATACTGGGAGTCTGGGGCCCTGATGATCAACAGAGCCTGGCTTACACCGTCTAAGCGATGCAGTATAACAACAGGCCAACCGCTCAGCGACTGTTCTTTAGGACGACGACATTCGCCACGTCCTCATCACGCATTTCCCCCCTTTCCTATTCTTCTTCTCAATCTTCGCGCAGGTCGCGTTTATTTTCTTCTAATGCACTCCTTCACGCTTTGCCTTTCTCTGATTGTTCTTCTGCCTAGTTTGGGCTTCGCACTTCCATGTGACATTTCAGGAGCATCGGAATTTGGGCGGGATGCGTGGACAAAGAGGGGTGTTGATTTGCCCATATACAGGCGGCGGGCGGCGGGCCAGTCGGGCTTTCAGAAACGTGGATATAGCGGGACCACTGGGTTGGGTGACTTTGCGGACTTGTAAGCTTTCGTTATTTCTTCTGACAAGGATGAGTAATTGCGATTTATTTCCCGTCTACCTTTTCTATCATTTTGCCGGGATCTACCTTCATGCTAAACAAATTCGTAGATTCTATACCGTCCCGATAAACATAGGAAGCGTCCAAACCGCTGTGAATCTTGGTTCGCCTTTCTTTTCCCTTCTATAATATATCCCCTCTTCAATCATAATACGTCTACAGATACAGGCTCCAGTGACCTTTGGGTCACTTCGGACGCTTGCGAGACTGCTATTTGCGAGCGGACAAATATGCCTCCTTATCCCACCGCCAACTTGAATCCCGCAGGCGGCTCCGTGTCCCTCCTCTACGGTGACTCACTTACAGGAACGCACGCAAATGGCCCTGTCGGCCAAGACACCGCTTCCATCGCGGGTCTGTCCATGCCCCAACAGCCGTTCGCAGCGATCTCGGATACCAATAACACGAGTGTAATGACTTCATCGAACGGTATACTGGGTCTTGGTTTTCCGAGGTAAGGCCTTATGGTTGAGCACCAATCAAATATTCACTCCCTCTTTATTTTCAGTGCGAGGTGCGTGATTTCAATTTCCCGAGCAACCTTGCGTGGCGTATTCGCATTTGTTAATGCGTGAATCTATTGCAGTCAAGTACAGGCCGCTGTGGTCAATACGAAGGTCCTGGGTTCTTCTTCATCATTTATTTTCATGTGAGAGGTAATTAACCTACGCGTTTAGTTCAACAACCCTACACAAACAGACGACTTTATTCTAAGCTCGTCTTCTAATGGACCTCTCCTCTCCCGCCTCGCCATGTCGGGCCGTCTCGAGCAGCCGATGTTCACGGTAAAGGCCCTTCATACTCTTTCTGAATTTAGCCATCTTTGTCTATACGGCTAATAATGGATCGACACCAGATTGCGCTTCAGCGAGACACAATTGATGTCGGCGGTCAGAACGGTGCACTCACTGTCGGAAAGCTGCCAAATGGCGTTGCTAACTCATCTTTGACGTGGGTGCCCGTTAGGCTATACACGCCGGCTGAAGGCGGTCTGAATCCGCCTTCATTCGCTCCGAATGAGGTATATGTGTTGCGTTCTTCTCAAGTGAAGTACAGGTACTCATCGTTCTGCCACGAGCAGGTCTACCCCCTGTAAATCTACCGGCTTCCAGATGCGTCTTGACGTGGCTGATTGACATCCCATTTTAATAGGCGCTGGGAAATTCTTCTCGATGCTGTCTATCTTGATGGCCAAAAATTGCCCGCCTCCACCATTTCGGCAAATGGTGTCTCCAGCGCTGGTGTCTCCGCGCTCATCGATACCGTGCGTGCTTCCCATTCCTACACCCGCACCCGTAGGCTTATATGTGCTTTTATAGGGCAACTCCCTGTTGCGCGGTCCCCAGGACGTCGTTTCCTCACTTCTCAAATCCGTCTCTCCCGCCTTCACAGCCAACTCTAACGCCGACCCTACATTTTCCTGCGCAACCGCCCACAATTTGTCGTTTGAGATCGGCGGCAAGGTCTTTCCCATCGATCCGCGCGATTTCGTATCACAAAATCAGACGGGCAACGCAAACACGTGCGTGGCGAATAACCTTGTCTCAACCGATCCGCCGAGCGTAGGCGCGCTGTTCAGCTGGAGTCTCGGAGACCCGTTCTTCAAGTCGTGAGTCGATCAGTTTCATGCTGGAGTTTGACATTTCCGAATGCGGAAAGGAAATGCTGGATGTGAAACTGATGTCGGAATTATTCTTGCATTTGTTTGGTAGAAACCTCGTCGCGTTTTATTATGGAAACCTGACACACCCTTCGGTCGACCCGCCCCGTATCGGTTTTCTCTCGCAAGTACCTACAAACGCAGATGACCTCCTTACGGAAGCAGTCCAAGACGCTAAAGAGAATGGCGGGAACTTTGAAAGTACGCTTCTGCCTTTACTTGTTCCAGCTGGGTGGCTCGCACTCAACGTTGATTTTTCAGTGACTTCCCAAGCACCACCAACAGGTGTCACATCGTCAATCTCCATTTCACCCGCCACCGTCTCCTTCTCTCCAACACCCTCGCTTTCTATCTCGAACACTGCTCCTCAGGCGTCAACGTCCAATGCAGCGGAGAGGCAGAAGAGCTCCGCAAGAATTTCAGCTTCAACCAATTTTGGCTCGGTGGGAGCACTGGTCACCGCGATGGTTTGGGTCCTGTGGGTCGTACTGTGATTATACGACTCTGATATCTGGAGTTTGTTTGCGTTGATGTCGAGTGCGCGTCATCGCACTGCTCATCGTGCAGACGAACTCTCGTATCTTGCGCTGTCGTGAACACACCACAGTCGATTGCAAGACATTCTTCACCCAGACACAGGTATCACCTCGATGCTCGAGTCCAGTGCGCGCTGTGCACGCAAGCATATTAGTTTGTGGCGGCTTGATTGGCATACGCTAGCATAGACTTACACACTACATACTTAAGATATCACATTGACTTTCAATTTCTTATCCTTCTCTCTGACATGTTCATCTGTGACCTCCGGACTGCATGAATCCTCCTGAGGAATTTAGAAAGTCGGGAAATGTTAGGAAAGGGCCGTACGGAATAACTTCGCAGGGCCATTTTTGGGACCTTGCGGATGCGACGAATCTGGCTTTTTGGTCGAAGAAGTTTACCTGTAATTGGTGCCGCTGTATCACCGTGTGTTGCACCGTATATTCGGGATTAAAATGGTTATCGCGGGCACGACACGCTTTCTCGGAGCTAATTCTCGGAGCTAAAATGCTTCCATTCAGATGAAGCTTATTTAATTAATGTGGCGGTTGCAGAGACGAAAGCTCCTTCAAAGCCATTGAATCCAGCGTGGACGGGGAACTCACGTGGCCTTGATTTCCTCGGAGATCGCGTTCATCATATAGCTTCTCCCATCCAGTCCAAAAGACTGACTTATGTGAACAGGACACACGTATACAGGATAAGACACGTGAGATAATACGATGTACATACCATACAGACACGCTTAGCGCCACGCTCATGCCATCGGCCATGCCTCAAACGCACCTTCTCCGAATCTGAAAAAGCTGATCACACCCGCGTCGACAGCGGCGATCACGACGAGCTTGTTGCCTTGCCGCAGGGCCATGAACGGATTCACCTTTCTCTCCTGCCCCTTTTCGCCCTTGTGAGCTTCTTTGGGTTTGAGTTTGAGGAAGGCGAGGAGGCGAGCAAAGAGCGATGAGTTTTGAATTCCGTTGGAGGGAGGGGGCGGACGGCGTTGGCGCGGGAGAGGGGGAGGGAGTGTGGGCAACGATTCGTAGAGTCTAGTCAGTTGCGCGAGGGTGGGGATGGGTGTTGTGCGTGCACTGTTATCCATATTAGGAGGGCCATTAATTAAGACTGAAAGTACGCACTTCACAACAACAATTGAGAAATCTGGAGCTGGAGGAGATGTCTTCCGGAAAGGTGTGGAAGGTTTATACAAGTGGTAGAAAATCTCGTAAGGGTCTGCATCTGGAGGCGAGAAGGAGGGAGGAGATGTGATTTCAGCTGGGAACTGAAGTGACGATTTATGTCCGGAGGGTATTATACGCAGAGATCTGAATATTGAAGCTATCCGAAGACGAAAAAAAAACGATGAGATGGAAAAAAAATGCGAGAGACGGGGAAAAGGGAACGCAGGGATTGACGCACAATAGTCCATATTGTGATGCATCCACCGCCGGTGCGTAAGGGGATGCCACCAGTCAAACGTTGGTCGTAACAATTTCCTCAGGATGTGCTTGATCGGTCCAAAAATAAAATGGAAAATGCGACGAAACAGTGACCCTGGAGAACTCAGTGGAAGCGGTGGCTCTGGGTAAGGTGCTGGAGTGGGATATGCAGACGATGGCGGGCGTGCGCGGGTCACGATATAGCCGAGGCGGCGGAGATACGAGAACACCTGCCAACGATGAATACAAGAGATACAATATCGTCTTTGCGACATTGATGCATGAGCGCTAGGACGCACCTGGTATCTTTCGAGAGTCAGCCCCTCGCAACCAATAATCTCCGCAAATGCCTGCTGCACGCTCATCGGCACGCCCTGCATACCATCGCCATCCTCATCGCCATCCTCACCCCCATCCTCTGTCCGTCCTTCGTGCATAACGAGGGAACCAGAGGTTTCTTTTGAGCAAAATAGTGCGCCTTTCTCGACGAGGTAGAGAGCTTCTTCAGGGAGGAGTTCCAATCTCTTGAAGGCCTTTTTGGTGTTGCCAAGTGAGATAGGAGATGATGGAAATGGAGATGGACGCGCGACAGAGTGTCCCATTGACGCGAAGTGTACTCCCCGTGCGACCGTGACATGCGCGCGGGCGAGGGTCGGATACCAGATGGCGTAGCTCACGGACTTGCTGCAGGACGCAATAAAAATTGATAAAAGGGATGAAAACAGGATGGTCATATCCTGACCTGGATATTGCACGCGTGGCCCGTAACGCATCGAACATGGCTGTCCGCGCACGGTCAAGGTTATGCTGCTGCAACCCGGAGCCCTGCGCCGGTTCAAAGTCTTTTTCGCCACGTTTGGGAATTAAGGGGCGCGCGGTGATTCCCAATCTGAGTATATGTTAATTCTAAAGATTCCTTAGTAGAGACTGCACTGTGAATGCGCACGGAAGTTTTGTCCAGTCAAGGCCGCCATCTTCGTCTCCAGATGACTGTTCATCTTCTTCGGCTTGTGCTTGAGCATCGGAAGAGGGGGGAGGTATGGATTGAGGTTCTTCAAGAAGATCGTCCATTGTGTCGTTTTCTTCACCTCTTGTAGTGTCCAAAGGTGTGAGACTAGAATATGGGGACAGGGCGAACCAGGGGCGAACGGAGGACGGAAGGTGAGACGCTGAAATATATCACGTGGTCGGGAGGCAGATCAAAATTCGCGCCACTTAAATTCGAAGGAAAACTTGATGAAAACATATATACAACCCTTGTGCCAGCGACGAAGATGTACACTTTGAAGTGTACATCTTCATCGCTGGCAATGCATAATGTATTTTTATACTTACCGACAAGTAGGGCCTTGACGACTACTCAATTGATCAAGTTGTTGACGATTACGCGTATGCAAGCTGAAGATGCATGGCTTACAACTCAATCCGCCAGCCTTGCCGCCTTGCAGACGCCCTTCTGTGCAGCAAATAAAGTCTACGCACACTCTTTCTGTTTGCATCAACTGGTGATCTTGAGAACCTGAAAGCATGTCCACCAATAGCCTCCGGTCCAAGCTTGGCTCTCCCCTCTTGTCCGCAACTACGATCACTCCTCTATCCGTCTTCGAGCCTCCGCGCAGGTTCCCATCTAACTGGGAACATGGCCGCCCCGCCCACCACATGGACGATTCCCGAACAAAGTTCTGCAATCCGTGGCCTTCGTTTCGGTCTGAGTCCCAACTGTCTTAAACATCGACATCATAACGTTGTCCTGCTCACGTCCATACTTCTCAGATACCAAGAACGCTCTCAATGGGTTTCGGTGAAGTTCTATCCTGTCGAGCTTCTCGCATGGATGGCTAGCTTACATTCAGCGACATTCCCCTCAGATGATGTATAACACCGCGACGCGACCGCCGGAAATTCCTCCAGACGTGAAGACAAGTGTGCCCTCACATACCCCTACTTGGGTTCATGAGCCTGGCAATGAGTCTAGAGCGAAAGCAACTTGGCTAGGGTAGGTCTTGTTCTTGTTACGGTTTTCACCGGATCATACCCCACCCGTATACAGGCCCTTTTACTGACAGGCCAACAGCCACGCATCCTACCTCCTCGAACTTCCCTCTCCGCCGGGTGCTGCACGGGGCCCACGCATCATTTTCGACCCCGTGTTTTCCGAGCGGTGTTCTCCTTCGCAATTTATAGGTCCATCGCGGTATACAGGTATATACTTCCTTACCATAGTGAGTTCGAATATTGAGAAGACCATAGATGTTCCCTGCAATGTCAACGATATCCCCGCAGTCGATATCATTGTGCTTTCCGTATGTTTTTTCTTACCGGATTGCTTACTATACTCATATATCTCGGGCACACGATCCAGCACAATCATTATGACCAGTGAATCCCATTCACACCTGCATGAAAAACTGCTCCTCATTACTTCTCTCTTCCTAACAAAATTAGCACCGACCTTCCTACCCTCCAAACACTCTTGGAAAACGCCGCCGGTTCCACAACTCCACACATATTCGTTTCCCTGAACAACGCCAAGCACCTTTCCGATGCACTCAACCTGTCGCCAGACCGCGTGCATGACCTCGACTGGTGGGACGAGCGCGTCATCCGCCTGGGTATCCCCTCAAAGAATCAATCAAACAGTGATAGCCACGAGAAGACTGTGGAGGCGCGGGTCCGCTTGACTTGCACACCTTCGCAACATACCTCCGGACGCAAGGGTTACGATCGCTGGAACTCCCTATGGGGCGCGTGGGTCGTTGAAGAGCTTCTCCCACCCTCTTCCCCAGGAAACACATGGGAGGACGTGGGCCGAAAGGCATACTTTGCGGGCGACACTGGGTATCGGACTGTGAGGAACGAAGAGGACGAAGACACAGCGGAGGTATGTCCGGCATTTAGAATGGTCGGGGAGAGGTTTGGGGGTGTGGATGTCGCGCTACTGCCCATCGGGTAAATGTGCCCCTTCATCTATCCTCAATATTTTATCGAAACTGGCTTTTTCAACCTGCAGAGCGTATGCGCCGCGCTCGATGTGGTCTAATTTGCATGCTTCGCCTGGAGATGCGGTGAGGATTATGACGGATGTCAGAGCGACGCGCGCGTTGGCGATGCATTGGGGGTGCGTGTTATCTCTGTTTGAATCGTTTTCTACTGCTGAAAAACAATGGTACTGCAGGACATGGGTATTAACTTCAGAACCCGTGCTCGAGCCCCCGATTTTACTGCGACAGGAATGCGAGAAGGCTGGGATCGCAGAGGACGCCTTTTTAGTTCCGGCGCTAGGAGAGACTGTATTATTTTGAGTAGACGGTGAGTTGGTGGTTGAGTCATTCGTACTGTATTCTCCCCTCAAGTCTACTGTGTAGCCAGCCTGACTCAATCACTGAGAACGAAGTGGTGGTGGAAAAGGTTTCCACACCTCTCCGAGATGCCGCTGTCACTGATTTTAATTTCACAGACTGGGTCTGAAACTTTACATCTTAGACTCCGGCCAGTCCGACGACTTTGTCACAGCTGTCCATCATTTTTCCACGATCCTTACCGTCTTCTGCCGCGCTTCCCTAGATGTGGACTGACTTCAAATTTTCTGCCCACCGCTTTGAACGTTTCAGTGTGGAATTGGGCTATATATCAAGCGTCTGCCTACTGTCACCGATCTGTATTTAAAACCTGCACCAAGCTAAGCGTCCATACCTTTTTTCTCCTGACAAGATCCACAGAGGAAAGTGATTCAGATCAGACGTATCACGTCGATCGGGTTGTCCAGCAGAGACGTGTTCAACGAACGAGTCACAGTAACTGCTCAATTTGAACGTGGACTGAACTTGACCCAAAAGAGAGTGGGAATCCTTTAATCGTTGGTCAGATACAAAACCGTTCTGTATATCAAGGTGATCGTTTCCTGTCTGCCCACGCTTTCGCTTTCTACTTCCTCCAGTCCAATCATCGGACTTTGGACATGCCCCCCATCCGCTCAGCCTCTTTATTGAAGTTTGGTACCCAGAGACGTACCGTCACGGAGCAAGTCGGCTATGATGATGGTGAGCAGGCTCATATATCTTTTTTCTGAAAGGCTTCCGAACGGGCATCTGAGTACTCTTCTTGTTAGAGATACCACAACCAACGGGGGGCCGTTCTAGATCGAGAGACAGCAGCCATTCTCGCACTCCTGCGTACCTTCAGGTCCGACTCTCGTCAATTTTGAGACCGCATCCTATCCTTAAATCTGCTGGTGCGGTTGGAATGGAGGCGCAACTGCTGAGATCAAACCGTCGCCGTGAGGAAATACTTTATTTTAACCATAATAGACATTCGCTGGAGCGTTCCGTTCGCTCTTCAGGACCACCTCTCCCTGCGACAATGAGGAAGCCAATTGACAAATCTCGTAACCCGATGCTACAAAGGGTTAGATCACTGTCCCTCTCGAGTCTGAGAACCCGTTGCCCTGTTAGGTCCATGACGGCAAAGGAACTTCAAGCAGGAAGACGTAACGTTCTCCTTCCCCCCGACGTCGTTGAGGCTTTGGTTGAGGCTTCTTTCTCGTCTTGCTCCGAGTCGTTGGATTCACACCTCCCCAACATTGTCGTTTTGCCTCCTACCGTCAATCGACCAGTGGCCCTTGATACTATCATGGAAGAGGGGCTTTGTAACGCCAGAACAGTGAATGAGAATAATTAAGGATTTTTGGACGAACGAATGGCAATAATGACAGAGTACGTATGTGGAGAATGTTTCGTAGGGCCTGGGCTTCGTCTTCGCTCGACTGTCCGGTCCTTTTCAATAACATTCATGTATCTCCATTATTTTCTCTGTTTGGCGTTCAAGGGAGGATGACAGAATGAGCCCCATTCCAAAGCTCCGGACCACGGCGCAAAATCAGACAGAGAACGAGTTTCGCAACTCGGATTCTGGTAAAATTCGCTGGCCTCCTTTCGCAGTAAGCACGAACATACTTGCCAGATACACGTGCCAATGTCAGAAAGCATGTCTTGGGGACAAATTTCATTTTGAAGGGAATTCCTCCTGTTTTTACACTATGCCAACACTATGACCGTTCGAATCATGAAGTTTCCTCCAGCCTATCTTGAGCGAGATGCAACCCGAGTTTCATCAGACAATCAATCTGCGCGGTAGTCATCCATACCCAGCGACCCTCCTCATCCGTGCTTCCCTGTGTAACCCTCCGAAGTTGGGCATTATCCCTGTGATCATCCTCCGATCCTGGTCCAATCACTCTACCCTTCCCCTTCAAATTGGGCTTTCCATCGTCGGGTTCCTCTTTTTTTCCGACACTCCTGAGCTCGCTTGGTCCTGCGACAGGTCCGGTAGCCTCTGGCGAGGACGATACTTCGCGCTTTGGGCGTTTTCTCTGCGTGAAAGACTGGCATTTGGAACTTTGCATGCCGCGCGCCGCTATTCGCATGGTCGCACTTGTTGTGTGTGTTTTTGCACTGGATGCAGCCGATCATCGGTTTTGACTTGTAACCCTCGCACTTATCGTGGTTCGCTCGGCATCTAGAGCAGGGGAGATCGCGTCGCACCCGGGCCTTCAGGGTATGCGATAGAGACAATGTTAAATGGCTCAAAAGTACAGTCCTGCATTCCATGCACTTACTTTTGTGACCTTCGTGACCCTATCGGGATCATCATCCGAACTGTCATCTGATACAAATCTCTTCCTCTTCTGGCTATTACTTGCAGGTGGTGTGGTATGGTTTTGCTGTTCAACATACATATCAGCACCCAAGGCAATTGATGAGGTATGATATTGCGAAAATCAGTGAGCATCAACCACTGTCTCCGTCTTCCTAGTGGGTTTTATTTTGTGCTCGGGGTACAAACCAAGGGGTAATGAAGAACACAGTCTGTTTGAGAAAGACAGAAATCTGTTGGGCATGAGCTCTGAGAAATCCACTCACCTGACTCGTGATTTTCTGGGACCTTTGGTGCAATAAAGACCGATGCATCACAGGCGGTGGACTCAGCAGGGTGGTCACTGTTCAGTGAGGTAAGTTCCGTTAAATAGGTATGATAGTCACATGGTTAACGTTATCTGCTTCTCGGCAAAATTCTCGCAAAGTGGCAATGCGGCGGACTCACACGTGTTTAGTATGCAACAACCTGGCATTGATGGTCCTATAACCTTGTCACGACCACCGGTCCCCACTGCATTCGATAGTGGACTCAATATTACACTTTAATTTGAATATCATCGTGGTCAACCATCAGGAATCGTTGAGAACCTCCCGCATCTGAATGCAAGTCGGCATAATTCTACAAACGACTCAGTCCAAGTCGATGAAACAAAGTACAACACACATTCTCGAAACAACGCACACTTGAGCTCTTCAACGCTAATGACCATAGGTTGCCTTTAGCCTCTCCTTCACATAATCGCCGGCTACCACTACCTCATACCGCGGAGGCCTGTCCTCATTGACACAGCTAGGAATAGACTGAAGAATCTCGTCCTCAGAGATAATAGAGGGCTGTTTCAGATATTGATTGTAGACAGACCTCAAGGCGGACGTCGTAGTCCGTTCCGAAGAAAAGAGGGACGGAGTATCGATGTACACCGCTCCTATTCATTGCCCTGTGCACTGTTGACCTGAACACATCATCTGAGAGAGTCACCATACGATGATCAGAACAGACAATATGCTTCTTTGATGTTCAGCTTACTGGTCCAGCGTGCAAATTGATCCCCGAGACTATATTGAGCATGTCAGCAAAAGGACATGCAGACGTGAAGAGGACGATACGCACTTGATAACCAGTGTCCCAGGAATGGGTGGTGCGTCTATCCATTTCTTGTCGGCGCTGAGCACTTGAAGGGCTTGTATCCCCGGCTCTTGCCACAGAATTGTGAAGCACTGTACAGGTTATTGATAGGCCAATAGTTATACGGGATGTGAATTTATTCATATTACCTCAAAGCTCGAGGCATCATTGGATTGGCATGGACAGCGTCACTCATACAACAAGTGGAGGGTGACTCACTCTGTATGCGCACCAATGCCGATAACGCGGTCATCAACAGGCCCGGTTTGCGGCGGATAATGTAGCATACGCATGATAGCTGCAGAATTCTTTGTCTAAAAGGGGACACAACGATGTCGCAGTTTGCATTGAAAATGAAGAAGTATTGTGGGCGTATACCTTATTATCGAAAAAATCCATTGGCAAATTCAGCGCGAGCGCGAATAGAGGAAATAGTTCTTTGCCTAGTAGCACTGCTGCATGGCTAGTCACATTTTCTGAGACTTTCAAAGCCTACTGTGAAGGATAATTTACGCACTAGTATCTTAGGACAGCCTCCCTGAAACCCGGCACGTCCTTTGGCCAAACATTTGCTCCTGCCATCGCTCCTTGGTTTGGAAGCTTCGGATCATTAGCGGATTTAAATGGGTCGACTCGGAGAGATTCCCATCCAAACTCGAAACCCTCGTGCATGTCTCCGTTGTTGTAGGGATCATTGTTGCTCGTCAGCACGGCATTGTAACCCTTGAAGTTCGGCGTCTTGATGAAATCAAGCTAGCCCATAACGATCAGTCAACAAATTTGCAAGGGCAAGACACGAGAGCACCAGACCTTCATCTTGTTTTCAATGGGCAAAGAGAAGAAAGACTTCGTGAGGGATAATGCACTTGAGATTGTTGCCTCGGCGATACCATGATTTTTGACTGATATAGCAATGAATCAAATTATCAAGGTGTAAGCGGAGCACACTGAGACTGGCACACCATAGAAGAATCCGACGTTGATACATGCGTCTCGAACTTGATCCGCTAGCGCCTTTTGTAAAGCAGTATTGGAGCGTAGGTTGGTCGTATTTTGAAGATCACTGTAGAAACACTCGTCACCTTAACGGATTGAAGATGAGTCGGATAGACATACATGATTGGAATGTCTCGAAAAGTTGTGTCTGCATTTTGGGCAGCTTGTACTAAAGACATGGCCTAGCGCATGTGCGAACCTGGATAGGCTGGAAGAGACTCGGGCAACTTGACAAGGGGGCGAGAGGGGGTGAGATAGGGTGAGATACGAGGACATCAAGCGGACCGGCGACCGGAAACCGGACCGATGTGTCATACCCCGCACGGCGCCGGTACTGTGGGCCCCACTTTCTTACGAAACATAAATGCGGAGTGCGAGTCTGAACCATTTCTACCACCTTTCGACACGGCACGACCGCCCTCATCGCCATCAATAACATTGTCGAAGAATGCTTCATCGCACCCATTTTTTGTTCTCCCGAAGAACACTAGCGTACGCAGGTGCTGCGACCGCGACCGCGGCTGCAGGCGGATACTATTACCTGAACTCAGGACCTGCGTACCCCGCGTCAACGAGGGAAACTAGAAGACCCCCGCCTCCATGGCTCCCCCCTTCACGAGAGCAGAATTTGAGCGCTCTGAAAGATTCAGCCAAGGGTAATAACGAGCAGGAGTTTGACTTGTTGGTTGTTGGAGGAGGCGCCACAGGAGCTGGCGTTGCTGTTGACGCGGCTAGCCGGGGGTTGAAGGTGGCTTTGGTAGAGCGGGATGATTTCAGTGCAGGTTTGTAGCGTTGCTCGTGGCGTTTTTACAATATTATTGAGGTTGAGCAAACTCAGGCACCTCGTCAAAGTCGACAAAACTCGTCCATGGCGGTGTGCGGTATCTCCAGAAGGCAGTCATGGAGTTGGATTACGAGCAGTATAAGCTCGTCAGAGAGGCTCTTCATGAGCGTCGAATATTCCTTCAGACTGCCCCGTATCTCTCGCATATGCTTCCGATCATGTTACCGATATACAAGTGAGTGCTACTTCCCAGGTCAGAACAAAAATCTTCTTGAAAGGTGCATATACGCCCTTTAAATTCTACGTAGAAATTCATCTTCTCCTCCAGTGATTATCGAAAGCTCATGTCAGTCATGATTATGATCTCAAAGGTACTGGCAAGTTCCATACTACTGGGTAGGTTGTAAAATGTACGACATCCTCGCAGGAAAGGAGAATATGGAGTCTTCATATCTCATGAGCAAGGGTAAAGCACTTGAAACATTCCCTATGCTCAAAAGCGACGGACTTGTGGGCGCCCTTGTCTATTATGATGGTAGGTCTATTTTGTCCGGTGTTCAGGTAGCTTGAGGACTGGTTGACTCATTTTTCTCAGGGCAACACAACGATTCGCGGATGAACATGGCGCTCATCATGACTGCTGTCAAACTTGGTGCTACGGTGGCGAACAAAGTTGAGGTGACTAGCCTTCACAAAGATGCAAACGGCAAGCTCAACCGTGCGCGTGTCAAAGACAACCTGACAGGTGAGGAATGGGACGTCAAAGCCAAGGTACTTTAGAGTCGAAATGCCACGCCCGACGCATAACTGATAATATGCATAAGGGTATTATCAACGCGACAGGGCCTTTCTCTGACACCCTCCTCACTCTCGATAATCCGGCTCATAAACCAATTGTTCAACCCTCCGCCGGCATTCACATAACGCTTCCGAACTACTACTCCCCCCGAACAATGGGATTACTTGATCCCGCTACTTCGGACGGCCGCGTCATTTTCTTCCTCCCGTGGCAAGGAAATACCATTGCAGGTACGACCGATGCTCCCGCAGCGGTCGAAACAGAACCGCGTGCAGCCGAAGAAGAAATCCGCTGGGTGTTGGAAGAGGTCCGGCACTACCTCTCGCCTGACATCAAGGTGCGCCGTGGGGACGTGCTGAGTGCGTGGAGTGGTCTGCGTCCACTGGTTAGAAACCCCTCGGCGAGCAGTACGCAGGGCCTTGTGCGGAACCATATGATCCATGTCTCGGATTCTGGCTTGTTGACAATCGCAGGGGGCAAGTGGACGACGTATCGGTCGATGGCAGAGGAGACTGTTGACGAGGCCGTGAAGGTGTTCGGTTTGGAGGGTAGAGTGAAAAATGGATGTGTTACGGAGAATGTACGGTTGGTTGGCAGTGATGGATGGAGTAGAAACATGTTTATTGGTTTGATCCAACGAGTAAGTACCGTATCTTTTCCAATTTCTCTGTTATTGTCCTGAGGCTAGATCATACAGTATGGTCTTGACACCGAAGTCGCAAAACACTTGTCTGATAACTACGGTGATCGTGCATGGACCGTCCTTTCCCTGGCTACACCCACTGGCGAGACATGGCCACTCTACGGCATCCGATTGGTGCCTCAATACCCCTGTATGTTACCCCATCTTCTCGCCTTTGCATCTCGCCTTTGCATCTCCCCTGATAGATATCACTCTTAGTCATTGAAGCAGAAGTGCGCTACGCCGTCCGCCACGAGTATGCCCTCACGGCCGTCGACGTCATCGCCAGACGCTGCCGTCTTTCCTTCCTCAACGCGCAAGCAGCTCTCGAGGCCCTCCCGCGTGTGGTTGATATCATGTCCGAGGAACTTCACTGGAACCGTGCGCGCAAGCAGGCGGAGCTCGAGCGCGCGACCAAGTTTCTCCAATCCATGGGTCTCTCCCCCAACATCGCGCCGCCCGCCCTGAACGACTCCATGGGTTTCATGGAGAAGATCGGTGGGGCACTTCATCTCGTCGATTCAGCCGTGAAGGAACGTCCGAAGCACGTGTCCGGGACCTATAGCCGCGCACAGTTCGAGCCAGGCGAGATGGAAGAACTGCACGAGGCGTTTTCTAAGAGTGCGAAGGCGGTGGAGAATTCCAGTGAGCAACTGAAGCTGGAGAAAGTCTCGTTCAGAGAATTGGTGACTGGTTTGCCGGGCTATGAGAGCATTCGCCCGAAAGATTTTGATTATGTGTTGGAGGAGACGGGCTTTGCGAGGAAGACGAACATCGATTTTGATGAGTTCCTTGAGGTAATGAATCGATTTGTCGTGTTACGGGACGGCGCTGAACATTGAATAACTTGCATTTGATAGGTCTGCGCTGAGCTCAAAGACGTTTCGTTTGCTCCCCTGACGAAGAGCGTGTCAAAGTCTCACCAGTTGGCTATCCCAGTCGAGAAGAGCGGTGGTGGGGTATAGACAGCTCGTATCTGTTCTTTGCATAAATCCCATCTGGTAGGACCACTTTGGGGAGAGATGGTTCTCTTGTCTTCTTCGAGAACATATAGATTACAACCGGTTCTTGTGGAAACCCGTGCGCCATCTATGTGAACACGGAACGCACGGTCTTTGACCGTAAAATGTGCGTGAATGCCACCTAAGTCAAGTCAAGCGTGATCCATACAAAAATGTGTGCTCTTTCAATCGTACAACATCCCTCATCTGTACAACACCCGTGGTGTGCTATAGAAACCCCCCCCCCCAATGTAATCGGCGTTCATGACCTGAGACATGAAATCAAGCAGCCGATCCATCAGAGCTTCACCCGTACATAGCCGCTCGCGCGTGCAGCTTTCGCATGCTCTTCCTGCAACACCCGGCGCAGGACCTTGCCAGTAGGTAATTTCGGGATCTGAATGCAAAGTGAAAGTGGTAAAACAAATCCGTCACTCCGCTGTTTTAGAAAATGAACTCGATGATTGACACTCACCTCATTGACGACTTGATATCCGCCTCTCAACCACTTGTGTTTGCTCAGTCGCTGTTTCGCCCACGCATCAAGGGCTTGGAACACTGCCTGCGCCCCGCGCCGTCTTCCCGCATCCGTCAGTACGATCCATGCGCGCGGCACCTTCTCATCAGAGAGCCTAGTGCCGCCGACGCCCGCAACCGCAGCATCGCAGATGAGTTGCTCCGGATGCTGCAGCAGCGTATCTTCAATCTCCGTTGGGGAGACTTGCGTGCCAGAGACTTTGAGGGTATCCTACATCCCGAATTGAGTTTGTGAAGAACACCCGAATTCAGGAGCCAAATCGAAAAAGAGAGGTTACCTTTGCTCGATCGACATAGCTTATGAACGCGAAGTGAATCAGCACCCGGGAAGAGGACGATGGCTGAGCAAGAGCTAGATTAACACGCACTAGAACGCGCCACTCTCATATGCCTTGAACCGATCCCCAGTCCTCAGCCAACCGTCCTCTAAAAACGTCTCCTTCGTCGCTTTCTCGTTCTTCCAATACCCCATCGCGACATTGCCCCCGCGCACGAACAGCTCTCCCGGTTCGCCGAACTCCGCCTCGCTCCCGTCCTCGCGGACGATGCGCGCTTCCATGCCCGGCAGAAGAATGCCAGTCATGCCGCGCAGGGACTGGAACCTCATGTCAAACATTCCGGGGTAGGGTGTGTACAGGGCTGAGAGTGTCTGAGATCGGGCACGAGTCAGATACATCGGAGGTGTCAGAATGAGAATAAGAACAGCGTCAGATGAAGCTATTGAAATGAGCTCACGCATTCGGACATGCCGTAACCTGGTAGTATGACTGAGCTTCAGCCAAAAACTAGAAACACATTTTACAGAAAGGAAGGATTGATATGCACCTTCGTAGACATCCTTCACGTTCGGCGCATGCCTAGCCAATTTGTCCCGCAATTCTGCGGGAAGATGCGCCGCTCCGCTTCCCATAGCAAAAACACTGCTGAGGTCGACATTCTTCAATTTTGACGAGGCGACCAGCTGCTGTACTATGGACGGTACAAATAAGAGATGGGATACTCTGTACCTGTACTGAGATGGTTAAGACACAAAAAGCAGAGAGACCCGTGCGTGGCGATAGAGCTGTACTCACTTTGGAACAAGGCTGAGCATGAGATCTATGTCCCATTTTGGCAGAATAATTACGGTAGTTGGCGCCAATAAGGTGCGTAAGATGTAGGCTTGTAGACCCATTGAGTGGTAGAAAGGTACGAGGGCCATTCCTATGGGAATCTTCTCGGGAGTGGACAGGGGTTGTGGCTACATGAAGCTCAGCTTGAGGACGATGCAAGGCTGGGAAGGGAAGCGATACAAACCGTAATGGTTTTCATCATCTCGATGTTTACCAGAACCGGTTGCATGGATGAGAAATACAAATTTCTATGTGAGATCATGACCGCTGATCAAGTGCTGAATAAGTAGTCATCCGCGCAAACATGATCACAAACCTTTAGGCAGGCCGCTCGTCCCACTGGAGAACGCGAGATAAGCCAGCGTCTTATCCTGTACCGGACGAGTAGAAGCTCTTGGGATGTTGTTTTTTCTGACATGAGTGACCAAATCAGGAAAAGCTACTCTATCGTCACTTCGACCGTGTAAGAGATATATCTTGTCGTTCGAGAGCCCAATCTCCGCAGCAGCAGCCTTCGCTAGAGGTAGAAGTCTGGAACTGACAAACACTCTAGTGACCTTGGATAGTTTGAGGAGTGCGGTGGTCTCTGCGGCAGTAGAATAGGACGGCAGGAGCGCGAACGGTACGGTAATCTTCAGCAGTGACAACACTACGATGGGATAGTCCTGGATCGTATATAAGGTTGAAAGACAGTTAGAAAGGTCACTGGATAATAAGATTCACAAACCATGCAGTTTTCACTCAGAATTCCAACCATCTCCTCACCGTCGCCTTTAAGTCCCATACCCCCCTCCTCAACTGGCACACCCAAAGCGGTCGCGGCATCTTCAACGCGTTCCAATAATTCGCGAAAGCGCCTCTTTTCCCCCGTAACGGCGTCGACATAAACCGTATAGTCCGGCCACTCCTTGACTTCTGGACGATTAAGCATGAAATCGATATAATTCACATTGGAGAAATCCGGAACAGGATGATAGAGCGACCCCAGATACATAGCTGTCTGTCAGGCTGAATACAATGAAGAACTTCAAGGAAGAGGGGTTATGATAGGGACCCATGACTGTGGGGACCGTGGTATCCTTTGAAGCTGGGGGGCTGAAGCATTTAATTTTCCGGTAATGAGCGATGGGCCGACTTCCGGTTAAGCACGGGAGGGGCGCCACACTCGAATGCAATCTCGTATACAGCAACTTCGACAAGCTTCCAACGGGTGCACTCAGTGCACTCGCAGTGGTCAGCTGAGTCTTCTGCCAAATATAGACTTATATACATTTGCCAATAACACTTACAGCATGGAATGGGCATCTCTCCGCGACCCTGCGAAGTTGAGTCCTACTCGTGTAGAGTACATAGAGACATGGACATTTTGCAATTCAGGAAATATTGCCTTTAGATCGATCATCTGGCAGAGTTTGCATCTGTGTTCCTCGAAGGAATTGGGATTCAGCGATGCGAGAGATCTCATCGGGGTGAGCATCATAAGCGAATACAACGTAGTACATCCCCGTAACTCCCAATCATGAAAGTCAAGCTGAGACCTGAGAAAAAAGAAGTAGCACGAGTAAGAAAAGCCTCAATAATTACAAGGCTGCAGAGGCAATTGCTTAAACATCAGTCAATGTGGAGACATCAGAGAAGGACAAAAAAAAGAACTTCCGTGCCGTCTACTCGATCTTTGTCGAACTTATGCTCGTACCGCTCACCCCTGGAGACCCTACGGCCGACTGTAGTCCGCCATCGTCGCCAGCATCCAGCATCCTCCCTTCAGCCCTGCTACATGGAATGGCCTGACCCATATTCAAATCTTCCAAACAAGGTGCTTCGAAGATTTCGCCGTTTCGAACCAAATAAAGTGTCCTGACAAAGACGATACACCAGACAGCGATAGTAATACAAGAGTAGATGGCGCCCCATACACGGAAGAATCGAGCTTCGAAAACGCGGTAGAGCGTAATGGTCAAATTGGCATAGACACCCTAAAATCAAACGTCGAATTGTCAGCAACCATGAGCACGCCGAAGAACCGAAATGATCGCGAACTTACGTTCGGGAAAATGACGCCCCAGAAAGGAACTCTAAACGGAAATGTCGTCTTGCGCAGGACATTGTGTAGTCCGAGCAATGCAAATGCGAGCCACATCGTCGCCAACGACCACAATACGAAAGCGATACCAATGCAGACAGCGTATATGATCTCCCCCATCGTCTCGCTGCCCAAAAATGGAGACGAGCTGTTTGAGACCGGCAGAAGTTCACGGAAACTCTGTCCTATTAAGATAATAGAAAATCCTGCTTGGCCAGTCGGACCAAGCGGGACGAAAGAAGATATGATGTTTGCGCCTGGCGGAGGTCCGCAGAGGATAAGGCGACAAAGGTACACGGTTAGAATCATGAGCGCAAGGGAAAGGCCGATCGACACAAGGAAAACGGATAAGGATATGGTGATGAGGGCATGCGATGGGGAGATCGGATAGATGGCTGCAGTGAGGACGCCTCCGGAGGATGAGGCGACTATAAGGGTCACGACGGGGAGCAGCCAAACGGATGACATTCGATTTAGAGCATGGTCGTGCGTAGTGGACCTGCCGCGGGACGGAAGTAAGTTAGTTGGGGGTCAACAAAAATGTAAATGAACAGCTTACATGATATGAACTAGACCCCAGCAGCATAGGATGGAAACCGCGACATTCAGCCACCAAAAGCCCCAGATCGTGTACAAGAACGCTGTCCCTCCAAACTCATACTCCTTATAAAAGAGAGTGACGGAGACATTGAGAAGGGTCGTAATACCCATCGGGAAACATCCAAGGTACAGGCTTTGCACTGGATGGCGAATCATTATGTACCATATGTCGGGGAATAGCGTGTATCGCAAAGTGCTGGCAATCATAAAGATCACAAGAAGGAGAAGATTTAGAAAGAATAAAATGGCGCTGAAGACATTCATCCCTGTTGTTCCACTTCCGTAGGGAAAGTTTTGGAACAGGATTGAGATGGCTCCTGTACCTACAAAACCGAAACGAAAAATGCATGAGTACCCATTCTGATGAGTATATGTGGAGCCCTTCGCTTCATGAGATTTTCGTGGAGATAGAGCCGTGATACAATTGAGAAAAGCGTCTCCAATAGCCGTTCCAGCCACGACCCACAACAATTATGCGCGTAATGCGGGCATGACGAGAAGAAAAAGGTAGAAAATCCCTGCAGCAAGGTAAGAAATGTGACTAACCCATTATCACTGCGAACCATGCTGGTGTGAAGTGACTGATGATCCAAGAGTTGGTCAACAAGGGTGTCCTGCAACCGCAGTCAACGTAGCGAAGCGCTCACCGAATGCAGTCCTTAAAACCTTTCCTTGCTGCCGGTGACATCCTGAGTGTGTAGCCTTGCGAGAGAAGAGCGATTGATGGTCAATGTCAGGAGACACTGCCTTTATATACACTCACCTCACCCTTCTTCACATATTCCGAATTCGGGTCGGAGTAACGGGCGATGTCGGATTTCTGGCTACATGATTGCAACATAAAGAGCCTGAGAGATACGCTTGTTTACTGAGTGCGATAATTGTGCTCCTGTTACGCTACCATATTAAAGCGAGAGGAATGTCAAGTTCGAGCACTTGAGGAGGGGGGAAATTGCAAATTCAAGTTGGGAACCGCAGGTGAATAGTTAGCCGGAGATAGCCGAAAACGCAGACGAATTAAATTAGGTAATCTGGTTTATTAGGTCGCTGCTCAACAGTGCTCAGCGTGAGTGCCCAGCATTCTCGAATACTTATCTATGGGATATGCGTAGAAAAATTCAAAGACGTTGGGTCTCGTCTTCTACGATCTCATGAGTATCTTATTAAATTTTCTGTGACAGAGGGGTTGCATTTGGTTACATGTACGTCCAGTTGACAGGAGCGGTTTGTTCCTAGGCGCCTCCCTGTGGAGTACATCTGTGGAACTTAGACCAGCCTTCGTGCATTGTTGCGAATCTCATGATTTCGCCATCCTTACGCCTCGATGATATGCGCGGACTTCACATGGGCCGCCGCATTAACGCCCTGAAATGATGAGACAGGCAGTCTTTAAAAAGCTTTAAAGGCATATTCGCTTTCACAAGTTCGGTCATTCTTCAGAAGAACAGCAGGGCCCTGGCGCCGGACGTAGTTCCGTATAAGTAAGTACAGCTCGGGTGTCTCCACTTTCTAATGGGTTAGGTTGAACGTTGAACAAGTCACGGCTTTGACCCTCTCGCTGAGCTCAGAATTGGCTCAGAAGAGGTAATGAGTGGGAAGAGCAGGGA
Source organism: Bondarzewia mesenterica (assembly GCA_004802705.1). Classification (NCBI taxonomy): domain Eukaryota; kingdom Fungi; phylum Basidiomycota; class Agaricomycetes; order Russulales; family Bondarzewiaceae; genus Bondarzewia; species Bondarzewia mesenterica. The sequence goes on from SGPL01000018.1 coordinate 123,305, forward strand.
ACAACATTTGAATTTGGAATCTAAATAGATGTAAGTACACTAAAGTTGGCGATTCATTAGAAAGATCAAAGAAATGGATGCAAAGCAGCGATATTCTGTGCCGGATGAATCACGGTGGGTTACCTTGCTGGTGAAAGGCTGGAAAGGGCTGGAAGTGCTGGAAGCATACTGGTATTTTACGTAAGTTACTTCCGACAATAGGTTGGAGAAGAAAGGCTGGAAAACGATGCTCATTGAACTATCATCATCTCCCGGAGTAGCTCTAATATCTACTACAACTAGGACAATTACCAAAAATTAAAACAAATACAAATCACATTACTACAGGGGGAGGCCTTTTCTCGCAAGTATCAAGACAAGATGTACAACGACACGGCTAGTGGTAGTTGCATCAGTATATCTCTTGCTCACTTACGATCTGACATGAACTTGCGCTGCAGAGGCTCCACTTTATCTTGTACCAAATATTGAGGGTACAGGGAAACGCCTAGTGCGTCGTCCGCATCCACCACCGACTACCGCACCGCTGCCAGACGATTTCGATGCGATCACGATCGCGCGCGCGGGCACAACAGTGCTGGGCCCAGATGAGTGGGGTATGGCCAATGGTTCCGTGCCAGAGATAGATTACGACGACGTCACGGTTCAGCACGCTTTTCCCAGCGAAGCCTCAAATCAGATGCTCAGCCCGCCAAGGGCCGCAAGCCCGTCGAGAAGCATGGACGCTGTGGGTGCTTTGCGTATCGGGGCAGTACGTGGACTTGGGAAGGGGAAGGCGAGCAGCGTGGCTGGTAGTCCGGGGGAGGGTGCAAGGGCTGTGAAGAGGGGACTGGCGGCGGGAAGGTACGAATTGGTGCAGCGCAAGGTCTTGGAGGATGGCCCCGAGCGCACGATCTCGATCTGGCGGGAGGGAGTGGCGCAGAGTGCGAGTGAGTATGGAGACAATGATCGTAACGGGACGAGCACTGAGGTGGATAGCCATGTTAGGCGGAGACGCGTGAGTTCTCAGAGCAGGCGAACTGGGGATAGTCAGCTGGGTCTTAATGTGCCCGGCGGGAACACCGCAAGCCCACCAAAAGGGAAGGATCGAGCTGGCCGGCGGTCCGTTGATATGACAGAGGTTTGAGAACACTTCATCTCTTTGTTCTCATATCATCCTAATCGTGGTTGCAATGTACAGGGCCCCCGCTCACCTCTTCAGCGAAGCTTCTCCAATGCATCATCGACTCACCACACGAACATGACGCGTATCAGCCCTCCTTTACAACCAATCTCGCCTCAGAACAAACAACCTCGCCATCGTCCAGGCTCTCCCATACCTGTGCCGGGTGTCGACGTCTCCGATCAGTCTACGACGCACACAAAGGCAACCTCAACATCGTCTATTGAGATGGTCCTGTCCTCATGTCAGCCCTCCCTCATTCACATTGCCCCTGCGCTCGATTCTCTTGGTGTGCGCAAGGACGAGCATCTCAGGGCACTTGCTCGGATGCGGGAGGAGACAAGAGATAGGGAGGTGAAGGAGGAGGCGCTCAAAAAAGGCATCACGGTAGTGGAGTGGGCGATCTTGCTGGACAAGTTGCAGAGTCTTAAATAGTAATCTTGTCTGTGGGGATCGGATTGGTATTTGCTATCTGTTTTGCATTGGACGTTTGATTTATACCCGACCTTGTGTATGAGCATCTAGAATGGAGCATCCTGATTATTTAACGCCACTATTCGATGGATTGACACGGGAAAAAAGCTGCGCAAACGAATAAGAGCTGAGAATCTTATCCGACCACACTCTCCGTCTTCACCGACCCACAGAAGTTACACGTCCAGAACTGATGATCTATACCTTGCTCCCCACAGACCCCACACATCCATCCAAGTGACGGTTCTTGCGGTTGTGCTCGGGGAGTCATGCATGCTTCGCACTGAAAGGCAAGTGGTTCGTTGATGAGTGTACAAACAGAGCACGACCAAATCTTTTCTGTCGGTGACGTCCGTGCGGGAGGCATGGAGCGAAAAGTTGCCGGACGCTGAGCAGTAGGCGAGGAGCGTGCTCTAGGCGATGAAGTCTGGGAATTTCTCGACTGAGCCAAAGCAGGCGCCGATGCAACTTTCTCCGACTGGGGAATTGCCACCTGCGAACTGCCAGGAATAGGTGTGAAATCATCGACAAAGATAACGTCGTCCGAGTCCGAGTCTTCCGTCAGGTCTATAGCATCATGCTTGACGCTCTCCTTTGATGCCTTCTGCGCCTCTTGTTCAGCTAGAGCGCCGGAGCCACAGGCTTTTGCATCGCGTGCCCGACGTTCAGCGGCCTACCTCGGAAAACGTATTCAGTAGGAGTCGAGTATCATGAGGCTTATGATCGAACATACCAACGCGGCTAGTTGACGCGGACTGAGTCCAGATCTTGCCAGTGAGCCACCACCTAGCTTTCCACCCCCACTGAGCACCGAGCTAACCTTCCTCCTCTTCTCTGCTGCTTCTAAGGCACGCTGTCTGGCAAGATGAGGAGGCAAATCGTGCGAGAGGCCAGTGCCGAGTCTTTTCCCTTTGGAATGGAATCCTTCGCCTGCATATCCAGAGCGTTTCAAGGCGTCGTATTCCTCCTCAAGGTCGGTAAGGAACTTATAGAACTTTTCATCGTGTGGGCCGTGGACGTTATGCGTGAGCTTCACATAGCTTCAGCTTAGTGATCGGAAGACAAGTGAAAAGACCTACTTCATGCAGCATAGTATGCAGGATGTCATCTTCTGGGAGGAAAGTATCGGGTGCGTGGGCAGGCCGTAGCCTAATGAGAATCTTCTGCCCATGATTAATATCTGATGGAGATGTCAAAGTTCGCTCCTCGGCACATCAAACACAGCCAAAGATTTCTAACTTACTCAACCCTTCGAAAGGTGCGTTTCCGGTAAATGTGAAGCATAATGCTAAGCTTTGAATACCACATACCTAAGAGATTTGGACTCTCTGGGAAGAACTCAGCGAGGACTGGTAGCTTCCAACTGTGCTTCCGCATAATAGGTTTCACTAGGGACGCGATCTTTTGTAGCAATGGCAGAGCCCGCTCGTCCTTGGGGCGGCCCTTCAGATGTTCAAAGGATTGCACAAAAACCTCCGACATGGTAGCGAATGAACAAGTAAATGAACACAATTCTGAGCAACGAAGGAGGCTACCTGAGGTATAGGTATAGCAAAGTCCAACGAAGGTGAGTGGGTATACAACGAAAAGCTTTGTCCACAGGGCCTGCTGATATACTGTAGAATGGGGAATTCAAAGCTTACTGAAGGAGAGGACGCGCGTCCTTGCGGTTCATCTGCGCAGTGCGGTCAGTGACATGCCATGGCACTATAAGAACAGATCCGGATTTTTTTCACCCAATTTACGAATGATTATGACATTTCAACCATATTCAAGGTGAATTTGGGTGACAGGTGACACAGGGGGGATTTCACCCACTTCTCATCGAACCCGGCATACAGATGAATATTGCCTACTGTAATCCTCTGGCATATTACCTGTTAT
>SGPL01000180.1:0-36146 GCA_004802705.1 Bondarzewia mesenterica
ATGGGCGTTGGGCGTTTTTTGTAGGACTAAGTAGGACTAAGTATACCTCTTGTCTGTCAGGGCATTTGAGGTAATTGCGTCCGGCAGAGAGTGATTCGCGATGCGACTGAGTGACAGTGTAGAACACAACGGGATGATGTATCTATGAGTCAAAAATATGTTCATGAAAAAATACGAAGCGACTTCGGATTAGTTCCAAGCCGACGGTCGAATTTGATACGAGAGGTTATGCACCACCGTAGGATGCGATGGTCCAGTTGATACCGGCGACTGCGAGTCATCCAAGGCATCGTCATCTTGAAAAGGGATGCGGGGAGGATCGCTCGACGGCCACTCGGCCACTTTTTCTTCCTCCAGCGATGACGCCCACCTGCGCCGTACGAACCTCTGCCTCCAAATGCAGTATGCGCGCGAATGACGTCCGGAGATCGTCGCGCCAGAAGTTGGCGTGAGACCTTGGATACGGACTGTCTGTCCGGCTCTAACCTTACATCGACCAATTCGTCGGGAAAAGGGATGGGTTCCTCGCCTTCGGCCTCGCTTTCCTCACGCAACCGCTCGTAAAGCAATCTCCGATGCAAGTGATGTCGCCGTTCGCAGTCGTTGAACGGCTGCTGATCTTCGTCAAAAACGGGAGGAGGTGGCTTCAATGGCTTCAATCCACGCAGGTAGTACGTCTGTCGATCGCTCGCTGCGTCTTCTGATGGCAGACGGAACGCTTCCATGGCTCCCAGCCACTCCATTTCGCAGGCTTCGTAGTCCCTGAGGATAGACACCGACATCGCCTGTTGCGCGAATGCTTTGAAGGTGGCATTAGCAGCCCACTGGGCCAACAACGACTTGAGACGCTCCGGATCCCGGCCCTCGGGCGGCCAAGGCAGCCACTGTCTGGAAGATCCGTCGCCAACCTGCTTCTCCTTGCCCTTGCCCTTCTTATCCACCTTCCAAGCATCTATAAGGCGTTCCAGATCAGCATCTATATCATCTGCGATTCCGCTTGCATCATCTCTCTCGCGTGCGGGCATGGAAGGCGGCCGCAAAGGCAAATTTTTCATCGGCCGTTCTATCTGCGGTAGCTGAATGGGCTCAGGAGGGGCAACTCTCTGCATCTGCATCTGGCGCTCTCGTTCTTGCTCTTGCTCACGTTCTCGTTCTCGTTCTCGTTCTCGCTCCCATTCTCGAGCCACCTCCCGCTCCCGCTCCTCTTGCTCCTCTCCTTCTGCCAACAAATCGCCATCTTCAAACACACCAGGACGCGCATTCTGTGAAATCCACTCGCGCAGCAGGAACACGGCGATAAACGCGAGCACGATCAGCGTCGCGATAATTTGACCGGTAAAGATGTCCTTCGAGATCGTGCGTAGGAGCGGATGTGTGACAATCAGGGTGAGCGAAGACCTGGATTCGTCGGACGAGGGCGAGGGCGAGACCGTGGTGTTCGCGGACGAGTGCGCACGAGCCGTAAGGTTGTAAAAGAAGGACATCGAGGCAGGCGCAGCAGCGCGCGCACGCGCTGATCCACCAAGGGCTAGAAATTCTGGTCAAGAAGTCGATTTCAATGATATGATAACAAAAGGGACGCACGTCGAATTGCCTATGGTAAAATACATCCGCCACGTCCAGATAGTGACCCAAGGCAGGACGGCAAGCCAGCCTAATGCAACCACAACGGCACGCAAGCAGAAGAGGATGGCGAAGAGTGCATGTTGGACGAAGCTTCGAAGGAGCAGGGCAACGGGGATGTGTCTGCGCATGCCCGGGCGTAGACTGTCTCCACGCGTTATTTAAGACATGCAACCCAACCTAGGGAACTTACCTTTCGTGAACGCATATGGGTGCTTACACACGTCGCATGTCTTCTTCTTGCTATGAGTGAGCCATGTCGTCAAACTGTACTCCGATACCGATCAGGTAGGGACGAAGATGAGGTGAGGAAGATACTGACCAGTCTTGACGGATGTAACGTATAGTGCCCGAGCATGCAAATGGATGAAAGAGAGGTGATCTGGTTTGGCAGGGCACGGCAAATGCGACAAATCTTCAATTCAGCCTCTCAGTGAGAATGCTCGAATCTGCTGGCCTTCAGTTGAGCACGCACCTAACACCTCCTGCATCGCTTTTGAACGTCAAAGAAAGAGTGTTATATGTAGTGTTGGCTATCTAGATTGAAATCCCATTCAAGATTGGCGTGTTCAATCTGCGCTAGATGGCGCGAGACGTGAGATGGTGGTGGTAGGAGGAGAAAGTGATCGTGTTAGTCAGCACATGTACTCCTCGGTACTCAGGAAGTACAACTTTTTCTTAAAGTAAGAAGGCTATATGGCCTTCTGCAGACCTCGATAACAAAATGATGGCAAAGCGAAAAGAGTAGTTGAGCGAAAGTGGGTTGAATGCGACGGCATCAAAAAGCGCAAACGAAAGCGCAGGAGCCCATATCACGCCGCGTTACGCCACTCCTTTCGCGCAGGCGGCAGCGGCGCGCACCACTCGCGCACCACCGCCGTAACTTGGACTCGGACATTGTTCACACACGCTCACCATACCCTTATCTTCAAGTGCTTTCTGTTGCAACTGCTACAATGGAACAACTGCGGGAGGTCACGCTAACCATCAAAATCCATGAGGATGGTACTCGAAGCTCCGCACTGAGGGTCCCCATCACAGACCTTGAACGCCTGTCGGTCAGACCTCTGAAATGGCTGCGTTTTGTAGCGTATGCTATCATGGGTGTGCAAGGAGAGCTTTACCATATGCCAGGTCCATCTGAGCTGGAGGGAGAAGTGGTGAACTATGCTGAGCCTTCGGTAAACCACCTTCAATCTGAGTATTACTTTGTGCCATCCCGTAAGTCACCCGGAAATTGTATGCAATGTTTCTGTCTGAAAATTTGGCTTGCTTGATAGGCTTTCTGGTTGATGGCTTGATCGATGATCAAGCAATGAACTTTTCTGTGATGAGTAGTGTGGGCAGTGCTCGGCTGCACAACTTTTGGACGGAAGTTGCTGAGCGAGATGGTGATTGTTGTATTTTCACTGGATTCTCAAAACCATTGTGTATCGCTGCTCATATTATCCCTCATGCAAAAGGAGATGAGGTAAAGTTATCATTTATATCTAGTGCTTTCAAGTTTGATAATCTTGCTATCCAAACTATATAAGCACACTATCTGGTGTGCCTGTCGTCCACCAACGTGACCTTTTTCGCTCCACTGTCTTTCCGCCCTGCTCCGCGACCGTGCTGCAGCACTTGCCGCTGTGGCTGTGCATTGTTTTTGATGTTTTTTGCTCTGCTCCGTGACCACCCTGCTCCGCGACCGTGCTGCAGGACTTGGTGCTGTGGCTGTGTGGTGTCATTTGTGCTGTCTTGCTCTGCTCCGCGGCCGTGTGGCGTGACTTGCTGTTTTTGGTGGGAGAGGGCAGCGGATCTGGTCACTCACAGCGGGTGCATCACTTCGTGCATCACAGTAGAACTGTTGTTGTCATATTGTGCGTCATCTCTGACTCTTTGAATTGTTCATTATAAAAGCGCGTGTTGATTTCTCGCTGTACGTATCTTTCTGTTGTTGTTCACCATGTCTTCTTCCACCTATTATTTAGGTCCCGTGGGGATTGTCTCTCGCAAGCGCGTCGACATTGCGAAGCCCCGTACTCATATTTATGATGGTTTTATTGCTGTGAACGACAATGACGACAGCGACCTCGAAGCGCGCGTTTATGTCTATGTTCCTCCTGGCGAGGCAGCTCCTGAAGACAGGACGTACTTCGTCTGCGCTCGTCTTGGTTTATCAGCTGCTGTGCCAGTTGATAACGATGCTGATGGCAGTGAGCGCCTCAGTGACAGTGGGAAAGCCGTTGCGACGGTTCAATATTTGGAATTGTTTGTTTCTGACGTATGCTTTCCCTTCATTTGCTTGCGAAATGATATTCATACTTTCCTGTAGAGCATGAGGTCTTTACCTTCGCGTGTTCGTTTCGCGGGGTACACGATATCCTGTGGTAAGGCCAATCAGACGCCTTCCGACGTTGCTGATGAACGGGGTTTCGACATGAGTATTTCTCAGTGGATGGGAGGCGGTAACTGTGACATACGGCTCCGCATCTACATTCCGGATACTCCGAAATTCTCGAAGACGAGGATTCCTGGAATCAACACGTCTCTTTCTGTGGCAGGCCATCTTTTTGATGTTCGCGATGGCCGGTGCTTCGTGCATGCTTGCGACGTCGGGTTGGGTCCTATTGTGGCAAACACTATGCAGTATAACATTCCCCCTCCTCGCGTTGGTCCGAAGAAGTACGATTGGGGCAAAGGAAAGATGGGCGACACTGCAGAGAGCTCTCTCAAACGCAAGCGTGATGATGATGGTGGAGACAGTGGTAGTCAAAGTTCTCAGTCCACCGTTATTTGAAACTGTTCGGGCCTCCTGTTTCTTAGTAATGTGTACTTGCCTCCTGATCTTCTGTATTCTCTATTCGCCTGCTCTCTGTGTATAAATAGTGGATGGAACTGTCCAAAATACGATAAAATCATTATGCCTCTTTCTCTTACCAGTGATGCTGCCCGCTCTCGCGAGCGACGACAAGATTCGCAATACAATGTTCAACAACGTGCTTCACGTGCTGCTCATGCGCGCGTTCGTGCTCCACAAACTTGGTGGGGCAAACTGATGTCGAGACCTCCCTCCCCTTTCAATCCTCCGTCATGGAACCGCCGTTGCCCTCACTGTTGCGCATTATTATTGTCAACAGAACCTGACAACAAATGCTGTGGATCTGGTCACCGTCTATTGCCGCGGCTTCCTTCATGGCCTTCGCAACTGACAGCTTTACTTCAGTGGCCATCTTTGGCGAAGAATTTTGTCACTCATTGTCGATCCATCAACAACTTTTTTTCTTTCGCAGGCATTGCTGTATCTGGCGGTTTCACCTGTTTTCCCGCCGGAACAGGTCCTCCTACAGTCACCATTACTGGCCGCACGTATCACATCGTGCGGGATGCTGAGACTCCTGCCCATTCTATCCATTGGTTTCTCCATGACAAGGATACTCGCACATCAACCGCCCTTGACTTTGGCATACATGCGACAATCGTTCAAGGCATCCGTGACATGCTTCTTCGTATTAACCCTTACGTTCACTCATTGCGGCCAATTCGACCTTCTACTACTGCACACGTTGCACGAGATATCGAACTACGAGAGCACACAGCCAATGGCGAATTTGTAGCACTATTACACGTAGCAAACACGACGATAACCACACCCCACTCAATTATCATCCAGGGCAGCCGCCAGCCTAACGCTCATATACTTGACATTCTTACTAGGCACTATCGACCGTTGCACTATGTGCTTTTCTTCCCTCATGGAGACCCAGGTTGGGGTATTTCCCCTTTCTCTGCGTTGTCGAATCTCAGCCAGATTCAATGGTATCGATCCCGACTGTTCCGCGATGATGATGACTGTTTCACGACACTCGGCCAGTTGACATGCGAATATCTGGTAGATATGTATTCACGTGTTGAAGAGGAGCGGCTGTCGTACATTTCGAGGGAATGGCAACATCAGGCTGAAGTGGAAGCTGAGCGATCTCCATCTCCTGACGATGGCGCCAAATGCAAGCTATCTTTGCCTGCTAGCTTTGTTGGGTCTCGCGCGTGGGCTTCTGAGGAGACAGCGGATAGTATGGCTCTTGGCAGATGTTACAGCAAACTGTCATTTTTCTGCACCATGACATTCAACCCTAATTGGCTGGAAGTCCGTGCTCATCTGACATACAGTCAGTCTGCATCTGATATTCCATTCATCATTGCCCATGTTTTCAAAGCACGTCTGGATGCCATTCTGCACATTTTACGCACCCGCTTCGGGAAAAAACTGTACCTCATCAAAATTGTGGAGTTTCAACGCCGCGGTTTTCCTCACGCTCATATCGTTTTTAAAGTTCGTCCCTTTCATTCTCTTAATGGACCTCAGTTTCTTTACTGCATGACTAGATTTCTCCAGAACTACCAATCGGAGAACTCGACATGCTCATATCCGCTGAGCTTCCTATTGATGACCTCGCTCTGCGCGAAAAAGTCCTTCGTTACAATATGCACCCTACTGATCATCTCGCGTGAGCATACAGCCGCTGTAAGGTTAACGGCCGCTGTATTTACAAATTTCCTGACGACCTTCATGACACCACTATACTGAACGACCATGGATGTGTTCAATGGCGACGGCGGCATGATGCCGACTGATGGGTCGTGCCGTATTGCCCTGCTCTTCTCAATTTTGCCAACTGCCACTTTCATTTCGATGTCGTCTTCACATCCCATGTGTTCATGTACCTATACAAGTACTTACACAAAGGTCCTGACTAGGCGCACTTCAGCATACACCAGCCCGGTCAACAGTCCGATGACATTCAGGACTATGTCAAAGGCCGTTACCTTTCAGCCCCTGAAGCCGCATGGAGAATTCTTGGATATGACACCACACGCAAAGAACCATCAGTGACATGCCTCCCCATCCATCTCCCTGGAGAGAACAGGCCTCAATTTTGTCGTGTTGATATGTCCAACACATCCTCAACGTCCTTTCTCGACCGTTACTTCCTACGTCCACCATTTTTGTCATCCTACCGATACGAAATGTACTTTGAACAATTCATACTTTATGCATACAATGGCGAGCCGCTCCGGGATCATGAAGTTCTCGAATTGTCCGACAATGTCGTGTGACAGAAAAAAATTGCAAAACGCTCTAACGGAAAGAAAGTCGCGCGCATTCGGATGGTACCCTTCAATGCTGGTGACGTGTTCTACTTGCGACTCATCCTGTTGCACACTCCTGCACAATCATTCCTTGATGCACGCACAGTCCACGGCACAATTCACGACACCTTTCATGATGCTGCGAAAGCATTACTTCTAGTGAACGATGCCAACGAAGGTCTGCTCGCTCTCGAGGAAGCTGTCGACAGCTTACACACACCTACTCAACTACGTTTCCTTTTCATTCGCATTATTATTGAAGGATTTCTAGCATTGCCCTTATGGGATCATTTCTGTGATGCTTTAATTCTCGACCACTACGATCGAACGCAATCAACTACAGCTGCCATCGATCATACCCTTCACGATGTCACAGTGCTACTTGCAGACTCAGGAAAACACCTTCATTTCTATGGTTTACCTGAGCCTTCTCTCATGTACTCAGAAGAAGTGGAACATGAGCTCGCATTTTTCGAATGACAACATCCGGCGTTACGAAATGATGCAGACAATATGTACAACTGCCTCACTGTCGAACAGCAACATTACTTCGACGACATTTTTTCCTACCATCATGAACCCCGTTCGTCTCACACACCTTGCTATCTTACTCATGCACTGACGATTATTAGCATCACACACATACGACATTCTTCATTGAAGGACAACCTGGACGTGGAAAAAGTTATCTAGTGAACGCACTCACAAAAGCTGTGCGATCGCGCTCCCGTATCGCTCTCGTTGTCGGCACTTCAGCCCTTGCTGCAACCCTGTACGACCGTGGGCGCACTGCACATCATCTCTTTGGAATTCCTGTAACAGACGTACGCATTTTTCACCCTCCATTTCTATGCAAGCAACCATCTAATCTTGCACATCAGAACAATATCAACCTCAAATCAAAAATTGGCCTTTATTCACACAGGGCAGATCTCATTCATGCTGTGTCCGTTATAATCTGGGATGAACTCCCGATGGCTAATAAAGCCGCATAGGAATGCGTCAACAATTTGTGCAGAACATCAGGAAAAGGGCACTTTTACTTTTTTTGGACTTTAGCGACTTATGCGACTCGTACGAGTCGGCCAAGTCCGTCCAAGTCCGTTTAAGTGCCGAAAGTAGGCTACTTTTTTTTTCCAGTCATTCCAGACAAGTGTTCGTTTTTCCAGTTCATAAGTAGCATAAAGTACATTGCAAGTTCAGAAAAAGTTCACTCATTTTTTGCAAGTATACAGTCACTTACAGCTGATTTTTTAGTAGATACTTTTTTCAGCCAGTGTCAGTTTTAAAAGTCTGAAATAAGTTGTGTATATATATCATTATTTTATCGGGGGTTTTTTTTTCCTTTTTTCCTGCTATTTTTAGCACAGTGTAAAATATCAAAAAAAAATGCCACACGGCGTTGATTAATCACAATGACGAGTACAAAAAATATGCTAAAGAAGATGGCGGCTCGTGGAGATGGATGCATGAGTGACGAAGGGGCATATAAAACTTATCGGACAAAAACATTTCCTGTCGTGGGCACCCGACCATACTCATTCACGCCGCCTGCTTCAGCACTTCGCCGCCCTCGATCTCCTCGATCTCCATGGTAGCATCCGTGATTGCAGCATTCTCAATCTCCTCGACCTCCATGCCCTCGACATCCGTATCCTCGACATCTATGCCCTCGACCTCCATGCGCTCGACCTCTGTGTCCTCAATATCCTCGATATCCTCTGAGTCGATCTCTGCATCCTCATCCTCCATAGCCTCACCACTCTCATTCTCCATGGCCTTACTGCTCTTATTCTTCCCCATGTGCTCATCATCCGTGTCCTCATCAATAGTCTCATCGTCAGACTCAATATCGATGCACCGTGCACGCTTTGATCCCATTTTGCTGCCGAAACCGAGGGCATTCAATGCCACCACTGCCGCATGCCCGCGACCCATCTCGTTAATCAAAAGAGCACCGGCCACCAACTTACTCCAGCCCCTCTCGCTCTTGTCTTGAAGATCGGCCACATAATCCAAGGTTTTGTCTCCCCAGTTGTCTGATGAGAATTGAGATGCTGCCCCCTGGGTCTCCTTTACCATTTCCCCTGTTGCATGTAAGACGAGTGCGCGCTCCACCTGTATAGTGCTGCAGTTAGTGGTTACTGTGGTATAAATGTGAACGAATGAGCTTACCGCACAAGATGCGAGTCCAACAGCACCAATTGGGTGCTCTGCTCTCTTTGAAATATCTGGAAGGACCTGCACCATGGTCAAATGGCTACGAAGAGAACGTAGTATAAACGATGACATGAAAGCACCCCTGTGGATCTGAATCCACAGGAGAGTTAGCATCAATGTGATCCAACGAATGGATCACTCACTTTGGTATGTACACCGACATTCTCGTCAATGCTACCCCATAAGAATGGGATGTCGCTCGTGTTCCTCTCGCTGAAGGCCAAGGCATATGCGATGAACTCCGCGCGGTCTTCTCTCGTCTCAAGTTCTTCTCCATGCACGCTGAAGAATTTTTTGACGGCCTTGACGGCCTCAGTCGCGAATGCGCCGTGCCAATCGTAAAGGCGTTGCATTGCCTGCCAGCGCACAAAAAAATTTAGTGAGTACAGCATGCCGTGTAACAGAAGTGCTTACCACATGGAATATCGGCTCCCCTTTAGCTGCGAGAACACTTGGAATGTCGGGGAAGACTTTATCCCACAGCCTTTGAGCATCCTCGACGAGGTCATTTGACCAGGGTTGGCCCTGAGTTCCAATGTAATCAATCCACATGGGCACGAAGAGCACCTTCCAGCGCGGCAAGCAGTTCTTTGGTAAGTTCTTATTGGTGAACTTACGGCCCTTCGACGGTGAGGACATGGACGTAACAACCTCGATGGAAGTAGTAATGGAAGCAGGTTTCTTGTCAGCAGAGACAACTTGAAACGCGGCCTGTAGGATAAGACAGTAAGTAGCACAGTAGCATAAAATATCAATAGTATACGACGTACCTTGCCGCTGTCCTTCAGTTTATGCAACTTCACTGCTGGCTTCACTTCAGATGATTTCGGAGGCCTCACGACCTTCGCAAGCTGGCATGACTCGACTTTGGTCCTGGTCATCATTGCGGCCAGTTTCGCATCCACGTCTTCATCATCCTGGAGGCCGCCGTTTTCGAACATAGTGGCAGTATCAGAGTCAGTAGGAACGCTGTCAGCAAAAACATCTTCGAGTGCTGCGTGGGCATTTGCAATGGTGGCCGCGGTTCTAGACAACCAATCAGATGTAAGTAAGAGTCAAGATAGAAATCCGCGTCGCACCTAGTCTCATTGACCTTGCTTGATTGGGTTGCCTTATTAGGTAACTTATCCTTCCAACCTGATGTGAGGCCCGATGAGACCATCACCTTAGGCTTCGCCTTCTTGACTGACGATTTCGCTTTCTTGCGATTTCTGAATACACCAAAATTAAGTGCTCGTAAACTCACAAATTTAATAGCTCACTTGTCTGAAGTATGGATGCTTGAGTCCACCTCAGCGTGCCTTCTTTTCAGATTCTTCTCACTGCCGGCCTGGACATGCCCCGTGCGGTGCAACTCTTCCATCAGTTCAGCTTCACGGACCTTCAGCAGCCTCGCGATAGTCGTGCGGACTTGAAGCTCCATGTCCTTATCAGAACTCTCGTTGTCTTGCATGTGAACGTCCTCCTCTCTTCCCCACTCTGGCCTTGCTCCCTCTGCCGTTGGCCCCCCTATCTCTATATCTTTGACTGCATCTGCAACCTCACATTAAAAATGCAAGGGTAACACTGACAGACTACTGACTTACTTTCAGAAGCCGGAGGTTTGTTGTCTGGCCAATAAAATGCACCCTCTCTCTGAAGGGGCCTCACTGAATGTGTGGCCTTGCTCTGCAAGGTAGCCGCTGGATGAGCGGCCTCATCGTCAGTCCGCTCAGCTTCATCGCGAACGATCTTCTGATATGCCTCGACACTTTTTACCTTTGCTGCTTTGGCATCCTTCGCGGCTTTCTTTTGGGAGGCAACCATGTCGACAGCTACTTGGACCTGTGCGGAGGTGCGGCGAGGTGCTGGCATATCAGGGCGACCAGGGTGAGCATTTTGATTTGACAGGCGAGTGGCTCTAGCCATGATACGATGATATGGATGGTAGGGAGAGGAGAGAAGGGGTTGGGGAGTTGGTTGTGGAAAAGGCCACATACTTGAAGGTATCAGCAGCGGGGACCTGATCCGGCTAAGTCACTGCCATCTAACAAATTTGGCACACTGTTTTTTTTCACATTTAGGCGGCACCACACATGGGCCGATCTCACGTTATTTCCACTCAACTTCGCGCCGCTTCCACTCAACTTTACGCGGCCTCCACTCAACTTCACATCGCTTCAGCACAGCCTGCACAATTGCAGCATCCCATCTACAGTGTACTTCTCGCTTTGCGAGAAATTAGAGCAAGCAGAACTCAGTGCTCGTTCTAACATAGAAACGGAAGGGGAGCGGCCACTGAAACCGGCACTTGTGCTTGAGGCGACGACTTAGACGTGTTTCAGATAAGTCACCACCTTGACCATCTGAGTCTGCCATGCAGATCTTTTAGCCCTTTTTGCCAGCATTACCAAACGAATTTTGTTGACTTTGTTTCTGTTTTTCGCCCTGATTTTTGTTGACTTTAAACACTGACTGAGTCCCTCTTCAGCCCGAGCACATCACACTCGCACTTGACATGGCCTTTAAGCCACGGCGCTTCATTTGTAATGTCGGGACTACAGCTAGATGTCGGCGCGGCTTCGTATCACAGAAGGGTCTACAACATCACCACAACTGTATCCACCCCGTTTTGACACATGGCGAGATCCCGCATCCACCTGTACTTCCTCTCGAGGACTGCGACATGTTACCTCAGGCTCTCACATCCCCTGGCCATCCAAACCCCCCCATCGTCTCCACGAGGTTTTTATCAAGCTTATGTTGAAGACGCTCCGGATGATGGATTGGAGCCTGCGCAGCCTCGAGCATGCAGAATCCAGCATCCGATGCTGGATGGTAAGTCAATCCAATGCCGATGTGATTGAAATACTTACAACACACAGGTGTACCTGTTGACGAGCAGGGGAATGACTTACCGCCAGGCGCACCGCCAGCACCTTATGCCGACAACACGGATGCGGTGAACTGGGCGCCGTTCGGCAATCACGCTCAGTTCGAGCTTGCTGATTTTTTATTTCGTCAGAACCAGATGCCGGCCACGAACATTGACACTCTTCTCAACTTGTGGGCTGCTTCACAGCACGAGGGAGAGGAGCCTCCATTCATGAGTCATACTGATGTTTATAGCCATATTGATTCCATTCACCATGGAGACATACCTTGGGAATCATTCAGCATTCAATACTCTGGAGGCCTACCTGACAGCGAGATTCCCACTTGGATGCGGAGCGAATATCACGTTTGGTTTCGCAATCCACGTATGCTCATTCGCAACCAGCTTGGTAATCTAGACTATGCGGATGAGATTGACTACGCGCCGGCGCAGGTTTTCGATGCAGATGGGCAGCGTGTATGGTCAGACTTTATGACGGCGAACTGGGCATAGCGCCCACATGGGGCGATGTTCGTTCCTATCATTCTTGGCTCTGACAAGACTACAGTATCAGTTGCAACTGGCCAGAACGAGTATTACCCTCTGTACATATCGAACGGCAACATCCACAACAACGTTCGATGCGCACATCGGAATGGGGTCAGTCTCGCCAGTTTCCTATCCATACCAAAAAAGTGAGTGACTACTTGTTACTTTGCTTTCGTGGTGCTTATTTCAACTATATGCAGCGGACAGGGCATTCGCTGATGATGCAGTGTTCTGCTCGTTCCACCGGCAACTATATCATTTGTCACTAACACAGATTCTCGAGCCCTTGCGTCCCGGAATGACAACGTCGGAGGTTATCTGGTGCCCTGATGGTCATCTGCGGTGGGTAATATATGGTCTTGGTCCATACATTGCTGATTATCCAGAGCAGGTGATGCTAGCCTGCATAGTATCGGGTTGGTGCCCTCGGTAAGTGTTTGCAGCTTAGTATCATTATGTTTTCATTAACTCTTTCACTGCAGGTGCACTGCTCATCGTGACAATCTTGATGGCGGCGGCATCAGTCGCTCACATGGACTTACAAGACTACTTATGGACGCATATGACGACAAGGAGTTATGGGATAACCACGGGATTATCCCGGATGTAATGGTGAGTGGCGACCACATTGTTTACAATGTTTTGGACTTGTATTCTAATGTTGAGAACATTAGCCATTCACGGCGCGTTTTCCACAAGCCGACATCCACGAACTCATATCTTTCGACATCTTACATCAAGTTATCAAGGGGACCTTCAAAGACCATCTCATTGCCTGGGTAGAACAGTATCTCAAAATCGTCCACCCGGCAGGTGTTGCAATAGCCATTATGGCCGATATTGATCGACGGTCAGTCATCTACATACACCATCGCAATGCTATTACTAATTTTTTCTTCTCTTTTAGAATAGCGGCTGCTCTGGCATTTCCTGGATTACGACGCTTCCCAGATGGCCGTGGGTTTAAGCAGTGGATAGGGGACGATTCAAAAGCATTAATGAAGGTATGTTTCTATCTGTTTGATGTTCAGAGCACAATACTCACTTGTAATGCTATCTAGGTCTATCTATCAGCTATCATCGGCCACGTTCCTCCCGCCATGGTGTGTGCAATTGCCAGCTTCATGGACTTCTGTTACCTTGTGCGGCGCTCAACTATCAACGAGAGCACACTGACCCAAATCGAGGATGCACTGCACCGCTTCCACGCTGACCGCGCTATATTCGAAGAAACCGGCGTACACCCTACTGGGTTTTCCCTCCCTCGTCAGCACACCCTCGTCCATTATCGCCACCTAGTTCAGGACTTTGGTGCGCCGAATGGTTTATGTTCATCCATTACCGAGTCAAAGCATATTAAAGCAGTAAAGGAGCCCTGGCGTTGATCCAGCCGCTTCAATGCTCTTGGACAAATGCTACTCACGAATCAATGCCTGGACAAATTAGCTGCATGTCGGGTAGATTTTGAAGCACGAGGGATGCTAGCCGGGCCTTGCCTTTCCCAGTCCGTGCAGGCGGCCATTGTTGCTGAACGTGCCATCGCTGATGCCAACTGCAATGGCACCGGCGCTGGCCCAACTCATCTTATTGCTCAAGCCAATGCCCTGAATGTCGACGCAGCCGACGGTCCACACGTTCAAGCTACGGTAACTCTCGCAAGGAAGAGAGGTAAGAGTTTTACGCAGTTAGCTATATGTATCTACTGCTAACTAGTATGAAACAATCTAGCGCGTGGATATCCACGGCGGGTGGGCATGCTGGCTGAATATCTAGAGATACCGAATCTACAGCAGCTGATCCAGCGCTTCTTTTATGACCAACTCAATCCAGGTGCGGTGATTGCGGGATCTGAAGCCAATATTGACGAGTGCCCGCGATTTGATGCCAGCAGCAAAATTTCTGTTTTTCATTCTGTACAGGCGCTATTTTATTCCCCAAGTGATCTCTGTGGAGTGGGTGGAATGCATCGTGAACGCATTCGAGCAGTTCCGGCATAGCACGGTGAAGGTTCGCGGAATGACTGCATCTTTGCGGAGAAGGATGCAGAATTGCCCGGGATGCAAGGTCTTCATGTCGCTCAAGTCCTTTTACTTTTCTCTTTCACTTATCGTCAAATCAGCTATCCTTGTGCTATAGTGAAGTGGTTCGTGCCAGCCGCAGACGAACCTTGTGATCAGACGGGGATATGGTTGCAGAAGCCGGACTTGGACTTGGATGGGCAGCGTGTCATTTCCGTAATTCACCTTGACTCTGTGATGCGCGCGGCGCATTTGATTGGGGTATACGGTGCGGAGCGCCTCCCTTACGATTTCCATTTTACTTATTCGTTATTTGCCTTTAATACTTACTATGTCAACAAGTTTGCTGACCATAATGCGCATGAAATTGCCTTTTGATGACTTATGACTTATTAGTACTTGTACACTATAATATGAACTTGTTTGACTCGTGGCAAGACGAAGAGACTTAAAATAAAGTTGGTGAACTTGTAACTACTTAAACGTACTTGTGCGTGATTCTCAAGAACTCTCAAGTCCGACAAGTCGGCAAGCCGGTTTAAGTTGTAAAAAGTTAGGTAAGTAAATGTGCCCTTTTCCTGATGCACTTATCCCGTACCCCGCCGTCGCCGCGTCCAATCAGCTATGCATAAGCCTCATATTTCAAACCTGCAGCAGCATTCTTATCACCTGCGGCCGCATGCAGAAGGATGGACTTCTAAATAACATTGCCGAGATGCACGACCCCCTGTCAACCCTCCTAGTCGAAGCGCGATAGAATACTAACGCATGCATTCCAGTACTCTGCACCCGCAGAACCAACATCTCGACACGACTTTTTTTGCTTATCGGTGGGGGCAGAGCTCAAGCCTGCTCAAGCCTTAAGAACAAGGAGCGAAACATAAGGTTGGATCGGTCCGAAGGTGCGACTTGTGATTGTCTTATACCATTCGGATACCATACCGTTTGAACTCCAAACGGCATAGTTCTGCCTGGAAGCTTACCTTTCAGGCGCGCAAATGAATGCCGTGATGTCCAGCATATTATTCGCCACTGTAGACCGACTCGACTTATCATTACTAGAATCAAAGACAAAAAAGACACAGTTCGCGGTTCACCCCTCATAAATCCAAAATCATCAATGCAATAGCCGCGCATCAAGCAGATGTGAGCGCCATTCATCCCTTCATGACGACGCGTACCGCGTCTTACCTTGCTAAGAACTCTGGTCAGTGAAAGACTGGATGCATACATAGACACCAGCAACCCTCCGATCTGAAAGGATCGTGTCCATCACCACATCCAAGCGTCCGCTGAGAGAATGGCCTGAATACAAGCCGACTAGTCCATAGATAGCGACACGAAGCTGATAGTTGCGTTTGTGGCGTCGATTTCCGCGAAGGAACCTGTGCAAAACCGGTTCTAGTTTCTTCCACGCAGAAATAGAGCAACGCAATATCGTGTTTGCAGCCGATTGGGAAGAGCAAAGGTAACAAAGGGGAGGAATAGAACGAGGTCAGGGATAAAGAGCCCACGCACCTTGTACAGATCATTATTCATTCCCGTGTATGATTGGACATGCCAGGCGGCGTCCTCACAATCCCGCCTGCCCAAAAGTTCGACTCAGATCGACGCAACAATGAGACTATTTTGAAAGAAAAGAAAAAAGGCATCAGGATGAAGATATGAGACAAAGCACTACGCTGGAAATGACTTTATCGAGTGTGTGGATACTCGTGACGTGAAAGCGTGACCGGGTCAGCGTTTGCTTCGATTAAGGGCACGATCGTGGGGCAGCGCTTGTGTTATTCTAAGGATGTGGTGACCACATAGTCATCCAGTGTTTTGGTTTTGATATCTGTCGGAAAAGTGACCGGAAATGAACAGGGCCCCGAGACCCTGAGGGACATTCTGATATCAGACTGAGAGCTACTAAGAGTTGAGGATCAGTTGCTTAGCAAGTTGCCAGAGGCTTACGGATGGTCTTCTCGCGAACTTGAAGGCTCTCGAAGGACTCCTGACTACTTTGTCGGCGAAGTGACTGAGATGACAGTGAGAAGAACGAAAAAGGTCCGGACCGGATTGCTTAGAATTCTATCGGCATTTTACAGATCTTCAGGCCAAGTCGTCGGTTCCAGGGGCGGACCACGCCAAGCAAGGCCAAGCACTGAGCTTGTCCGTGGCTTGAATTCGTCTTTCGAGTCACTGCACAACTCTTCAAAACTTCAAATATATCGCTTCTCCATTGCCCTTGAAATATGTCAGGAATTCTGAAAAGATTTCGCAATGGTGACTCCGCGGCTGTCTGACTGCGTGTGCGTGTCGCATCACAGCGTCCCACGTAACAGCAAGACTACGTTGCTGTGTCTCGGAAGAACAGCCCTCTTCTCCTGGACTCCACGAAACCTGAAGCAGCCTGAAGCGAGCCCCAAGTTGGTACCTGAACAATTGTCCTTGGCAGTCGATAACGAAGTAAACTCCCGCAAAAGGGAAAATCCCGACTCGTGAGGTCAGCCTGGGGGCTGTTGAATGGCAAGTCTGATCCGCGCGCAGCGGGAACGGGTGCACGGATGTCATTTTCCCGCCACCACGTCGGCGGGGCAATTGCAAGCGGTCTGGGATCCAATTCTTTCAGTTCATTGCGTCAACCGCCGATGTAGGTTCGGATCATACTTCACAATGTACCCCCGTCCAGCTTTGATTCTCCAGCAAGCATATTCTTCACTTCACACCAACCAGACGTCATTTAGGAAGAGATCGCTGTCATGATGGCTCCGACAGAGAACGGCTACGCCCGAGCTATACCCACTGCGCGTACTATATAAGTCAAGCCCGCCCTTGGTTCCCATCGAACCGAATCCCAAAATCGCCTGTCGTTGACCCAATCGCCAATTCCTTCTAACACAGCTAAGTAATGGCTTACACGCCAGGTATCCTCGATGCCGCCGTCACCATCTTTGCTCTCGTCGTCCTCAGGGCCCTTGCGTCGAAGCGCTCTGCGGCCCCCCTTCCTCCAGGCCCCAGAGGATGGCCTATCATTGGCAATGTCCTCGACATGCCAAAACGTTCTGCATGGGAGGTATTCAGTAGCTGGGGTGACAAATTCGGTCCGTCCGTCCTCTCCCACACTCAACGTGTTGAAAGAAAGTATGAACCTTCTAACACCAACGATTCGGCAGGTAACCTCGTCCACGTCAGCGTGCTCGGCCAGCCCATCATCATCATCAGCAACGTCAAGGCTGCCGTTGACCTGCTCGAGAAGAAGAGCGGAATCTATTCCGATCGACCGCACTTCCAGATGGCGGATCTCACTGGCTGGAACGAAGTGCTCATCTGCACCGACTACGGCAATGGCTGCCGCCTGCAGCGCAAGCTCCTCCATCGCGTCATCGGCTCGCGTATCCACATGCAGAACTTCCACGGGCTCATTGAGAACGAGATTCACGCCTTCACCCAACGCCTCCTGAATGCACCCGAGAAGAAGACCGATCTCATCAAGCGGTCAGTCTCCTCACCCGACCGTCTTCTCATGCAATATTGAAGATCAACCACTATTTCATCATCTTCGTGCAGGTCTACGACAGCGATCTCGATGTTGATGGCCTACGGTTATGAAATCAAAGAACACGATGACCCCGTCGTCAGTCTCGCAGAACAGTCAGTGAACGACCTCGGTCACCTCCTCGAGTCCGGCAATTTCCTCGTCGAGATCTTCCCTTGGCGTATGTCCCCCTTTTACCCACGTTCTATCTACGCTTGTATGCAGATTGATTGACCATCCTTCCTACAGTCAAGTACGTTCCTGCATGGTTCCCGGGTGCATCCTTCCAAAAGACCGTCAAGGAATGGTCCAACACGCTCAAAGTCCTCCAGCGCACGCCTTTCGAGTTCACAAAGGCCCAAGTGGTAAGTACCAAGACATAAATCGTTGATGAATACTGTAACGCCGGTACTGATGGCTCGCGATTGCGCAGGCCGCGGGCAATGCGATCCCCTCCGTTGTCTCCGAGTACCTCGACAAAGATGGCCCAGCCTCAGAAGACGAAGTGGCCATCATGCGCACCGCCGCTAACATCTACGGCGCCGGCTCTGACACCGTAAGCTTCCCTCTCTTCCCTTATAAACATACCCAACTCAACATTCTTTATGTCCCGCACCAGACAACTTCGGCCATCTCGACCTTCTTCCTCGCCATGACCCTCTTCCCTAACATCCAAAAACGCGCACAGGCTGAGATCGACGGCATCCTCGGCACGGGCCGTCTCCCTACCCTCCGCGACCGCGAGAACCTGCCTTACATCGACGCCGTCGTCAAGGAAGTCCTCCGCTGGCGGCCCATCTTCCCTCTTGGTGCGTCCCTTCCGTATTTCACTATGCGTGTTGGAAGGAGGCTGATATACCGTTTCAGCCGTTGCGCACCGCTTGTCTAGCGCAAACGACGATATCTACGATGGCTATCTCATCCCTAAGGGCGCCATCATCATCCCCAATACCTGGTACGTCTTCCTCTCCAATCTTATTTTAACTTGATTTAAATCGTGCTGTCAACAACGCAGGCGCTTCATGCGTGATCCCGAAGTCTACAAGAACCCGCTCGAGTTCAACCCCCTCCGCTTCCTCCCTGAGGATGGGTCTGAGCCAGAGCTCAATCCACACGGCTTTGTATTTGGCTACGGTCGGCGCATCTGTCCCGGTATGCCTCCCTTCAAAGCGCATTGACTGCCCCGATTAGTTTCTGACCTCCTTCCTTCCATTCAGGCGCGCACATGGCCGACGCGGTACTTTTCAACACATGTTCCATGGTACTTGCCCTGTTCAATATCTCCAAGGCCACCGATCCCGCGACGGGCAGCCCCATTGAGCCCTCAACCGACTACGAAGGCGAGGCGACGCGTCGACCGAAGGAGTTCCCATGTGTGATCAAGCCGCGGTCCAAGACAGCAGAGCAGCTGATTCTCGGGAATTGATCCGCGAGCCCGACTCGGGCCTGGGGTCGGAGGCTTGCTCACTTCGGATTTCCCGGCGTGGATGTTGGGCGTGATTTCTTTTTTTTCTCCCTATCGAGTTTTCCTCTTTCTCATTATTCGCATTACGGCCCTCAGCCGTTACAATCACTCTCATCATCACCATATGACGGCATGGGTCCCTGTGTTTTGATCGACCTGTACTTTATCTCTCTCTTTCTGTCTCTTTCGCTAGTTTCACTCCACGTGTCTTAACATGGTATCTATCGAATGCCGTTGAATCGCAGTATCAACATCATCAAATTGACAACTTGCGAAATGGAACGCGAGTGGGCTTTCGTTTAACCCGCATGAACGACATGGCAATCATAAATTAGGTCTCGAATTGGTTGTTACGGTACTGCATAAGACGGACGTGAACTCCATTGGAGACTTTTCGAAAGACGTGATCCTCCGGTAATAACGGTGCTGTACCATCGTTCGGACGTTCATGCCAACCTGTCAGGCGTACACATGCGCACGACGAATGATTCACCCAGCGGCAAATACATATAGCAGACGAGTTGATTATTAGAGATCGCCACCGTGACCATGCCGAGCATCTAATGACCATTGATTGATTGGAGCTGTCTGACTCATATACCTGAACGGATCATGAGGACCTTTCTCTGTCTCGCTACTTATGTCTATGTGATGGATGATTTGAGTATATTCCGAGTGGAGGCTGGTGGTGGTCATACTTATACGTACCTACTCAAAGTTTGCCTACCGATCATCCAAACTTCATTCGCTGGGTTCCACGCACTGAGAAGCCTTGTATTGATTTTTGTCAACTGTATACACACGAAACAAACTGGCCCGTTGGCAAGGACTAGACTTCTCTCAACACTCGAATCGGTCGCGTCGTACACGTGATCTGGGAATTCAATCACGTGAATTGAATGTATTAGAAAATATTACGTCAGTCCCTGGAGTGGGCTCTCTTGACCCGCTCCGTCCTGGCAGCCAGCCGCAAACGATGTACACCCACCGAGCAGCAGCTGGCCTGGCTCAAGCGCCCCATCTGACCATCTCCATCAACGCAAAAACCATTCACTCATTTCTTTCGCCATCATCACAACCTTGCAGACGCCAGGCTTTTTCTTCGAGCACGCCCAGACACGCGAATTACTACGACACACTCTCTGTCCCCAACCACGCGACCAAGAGCCAGATCAAAGTGAGCTATCATTCGTTAAAATCATGATCAGAGTTTCAGAGCCTTATGTAGTTTTTGTTTTCGGTGAAATTGTCAGTCCAGTTTTTACAAGGTACGTACGGGTACACACCAGTGGAGCGGGATAGGCGCATGCGAGGCTGATGCGCATAAGCGGCTTGTTCCCCTTTTGTATTCGTAGCTGAGCAAGCAATTTCATCCCGACGTAAACAAGGATCCAGGCGCGCGTGACAGATTCCACAAATTCAGCGAAGCGTACGCCGTTCTTAGCGATGACCGACAGCGGTGAGTTTGCCCTCTCCGTTCTATGCAATAGGACTCATGTGCGCACCCACAGGCGCGCATATGACCGCTCGCTAGCCGCGCTTGCTGGCGGCGAGGATGCGGCACACCCCCACCAGGGCTTTCACAATCATCATGCCTCCGAGTTCCGCAACCGCGGTGCTACGCACGCATGGGAGCATGCGCGGCGCGCACGGCCCAACTCGAGCAATCCGCACTACTACTCGTCGACGTACGCATCACCACACCCTAGCACGCACCACCCAACGGATCCATTCGCGTCGCCGCACGTGCGACGCGCGACCGGCCACCCGCACGCTAAGATGCCGCCGAGGACAGGTTGGAAGCGGACGGAGGCGGACCATGCGGCTCATGTTTCCACTTTCTGGCGTGCTATGCAGGTTACGGGGATCGTGCTTTTCGTGGCGATGTTGGGGGGCGGGTTGGGCGCCAATGCTTCGTGATAGGTAATGCGTGTCGATTGATCGTTTGTGTGTAAAAAGATGTAGAGATAAGATGGAGCTTTCCAAGTTAGATTGTGCTGTTTTTGTTCTTTGACGATGTTTGACGACGTGGAAGTAATAATAAAAAAGCTAGCCACTACAACTCCACGGCAGTCCCCAAAGTATCCTCCTGCTGCTTCTCCCTTTCTCTCGCCAACCGTCCTTTGCCTCGCGCCATCTCCACCTCTGCCCAACAATGCTTGGCTTCCTCGAAGACTACCAGCGCCTCGTCATATGCTTGTAGAAACCTATCCACCTCCCGCGCGAACTCATCCGGCCGGTCTCGGAGCACATGGCGAATACCAGAGAAAAAGAGGTCGAGGACAAATATGTTGTGCGATGCAAGAAGTGCGTGGGCGGACATCTCGTGCGTGTGTAGTAGATGGTGGGTATATGCTCGGCTGACAGGATCTGGAGGCGGCGCGGTGGGCGGTAGAAGCGCAAGCGTGGGACCATCCAGAAAGCTATGATGGATGGCATGCGTGGGGTGCTTTGGAGAACAGGCGATGCAGGCACAAACCGGCCGAGCGTCGTCGTGTGCATCTCGGGATGGGTGGAATGTGTCTGAAAATGGTGAGAAATCGTGTGCATACCGGGCGTCGTAAAGGTTGTGTCCGAGGCCTTTTTTCTGCATACCATCTACCACCGAGGAAGGGGGAACGGGAAATGCGAAGTCGAGTGCGACACCAATGTCGGCCGCGCGCTGAGCCCAGTGCGCATCGAAGGCGTCGATTCCGACGTCCCGAATAAGGAGCAACATTTCGTGCGGCGAGCTGGCTGAGTTCACGATGCGCAGTTTCTTCTTCGGGAGCGGGGCCAGGGACGTGTGCATAAGGGGGACCACGCGGGCAGTCGTTGCTGGGGAGGGGACGTTGGGGGTCGGCTCGAGGGCTGAGACAGTCGATTCTACGTCGAAAGGAGCGGAGGGTGCAGGCGTGGGTGCAGGCGTGGAGAGGGATTTGTGAAGGGGGACGAGGTCGAACGTGTACCCTGCGACACCCTCATCGAGTGATTTGAAAGGCTCGACATGGGATGCTTCGTGCTCGTACAATGGCTCCATGAGCGATTGAGAGAACGCTGCGCGCGCAGCTGTGACCGTTCCTCCCGCCATATGTACGAACACATTTAGGCGGGATGGGGGATTCGGCGCGTCCTCCTCTGCATCCTCATCCTCGTCTTCGACCGGGATGGGCTGGAGAAGGTTGGCCAGCCACACAGCGGTGCGCTCGATGCTCTTCGTCATGCGCTTCTGCGAGTGAGGTTCAGGAGTGAATGGAATATCAGACAATGCGACGACAATATCGGGATTGCATGCTAAGACGTGTTTGCGCCAGTCATTCGGCTTCACCTGAGGAGGGGCCATTTTGTTAGAACCAAATGCATCCAGGGAAGAATCCGATGCTGGGGGAAACGGGGATCGTAATTACTTTGCGCATGCCGCGTATGCAGTACGCGGAGACGGAGTCGTGCCCATTAGGCGGCATCTCGCGCGCATCGAAGGGGTCTCGGAGGGACATCGATAGTATGTGTCTGTGTGGTAGGAAACCGAGGAACTTGTGCAAAGGATGAGGGCTTTGTTGAAGTGTGGGGACCGGGGGGTCGCGTTCTAGGCTAATTATTCATGAAAAAGAAGAGGAAAAAACAGGGTTTCGGTACACCCGATCGTTAAGTCGAGTTGCTCTATTTGTTCGGATTATGATGGAACGCACAACGATTCAAATGGGACATGGGCCCAGTAAATTGCTTCCGTCGCGCGCGTGGTATCTCGAGAGAGATGTGGGACCACACCACGAGATGTAGATGTGATGATGGAAGGGGTCGCGATCTCAAGCACAGCGGAATCACCATGGCGTTGAAGGGTCACTTTTCCTAATCTAGGACCAAATTCCAAAGATGATAGACTCGATGGAAGCAGGTCGAAGATCAGGGATGTCCGGTGCCTTTTCTGAGCCATGGTTGTAAGCTTGGTGCGCAGGTACGCCTTTGCAGTAATTACAACTGTGGGAGCTGGAGCAGCCAGCGTTCCGAGTCAACACTCCCGGACGTTTATATGAAAAAACCCTGTGACACAAAGTTTCAACTATGTTCTTGGAAGATGGGCCTCATATCGTTAGAACAACGTACCGTTGTTTGGCGTATCCTCGCGGTTGGAAGACAAGTTCCTTGAGGACGCGGTGGTGTTCACGTGAAGATTGAAGGCTGCTCACGTGAAAAGAACGCGGGTTTGTTGTTATTTGCTTGGTCATGGCTTGGCTCTGAATATTTGAATGAGGCTCTGACGCCCTTCAACTGTTTCTCTCCCCTTCGTCGATACCCCGTCCACTCCCATCCCCTACACTCTTTCTGTAAGTATGGCTCCACTTGTAAACTTTCTTTCAGTTCTCTGTGCATTGGCGATATGCGTCTATATAACCGTAGGTCGCATTCTTCCTACCGTAATCAATCAGTTTGTGTCCTGGCTTCTGACATTGAAAATTCTAACGCTGAAGAAACTGGCCTATCGCTTCTTTTCTATTTTTTACCCAAACTATGCTGGCTGGTTGCTTGGGATCACTGTTCTTCTTGTCTTGCCTGAGTTCTTGGAATGGCTGGGCGTCCTTGGTCGGGCTCAACGCCGAAATGCGGACAGGCATCAACTTCATCAGGTGAGTATCGTACTTCATAGTACAATTGATTTTATTGGGTTCCATAGTATGAGATTTCACAGGACGCTAGCATCTCTACTGCTGCCGAAGGTGCGGAACCTGAGGCAAACCCAAACTGGCTCGAGGAAAAACTTGCCGAGGTGACATCAAAAGCTGAAACATCCGAAAAGCAGTGTAAGCTGCTCGAGTCTCGCTTGATCCATGAACAACATAAATGCGCCTCGGCAAATGGCCATATCAAACAATTACTACGCCAACAATCCGATGTTTCCATTTTGGGACAGGATCCCTCTCAACGAAAGACCCGCATCCAATACATCCGCGAGGCCCTGCTTTCCCTTAGCTTCCTGCACCGTTTCTCTCAGGTCTTGACGAAGAATCTGGCTGAAGCGACCCGCTCTATCACGCATCTCACCGCTGAAATCAAGGTCAAGACCGGCGAATGCACCAGCCTTCGCTTGGACAACAGCATCCTCAGCCTGAAAATTGAACACCAAACAAAAAAAATTGGCTCATGCAGAGAACAGCTCGACGGACCTCTCTCGGAAACTCATGGCGCTGCACATCCAGTATACTCGGTCCGTTCGCGCTCGAGAGACTGCTGCCCAAGCCTGGATCGCTTACAGAGAAAAGTCTGATTTGCAAAGGGCTAAATCGCTCCGCTGTCTCCTTACTCAGGTTTCTGTCCTCTGGCGCTACTCTCGCTACCTGGTTGGCCAGATTGCACGTCACTCCCAGGACTTACTTCTCGTCAAAGCCGATCTCGCTGTTGCCCGCACCAAGTACAACAACCTGAAGTCCCGATACGATGCTCTTTTCGTCGACTGCGAGCAGTCCTGCAACAAGGTCGCTAAGCTTGGCGTCCAGCTTCGGAACCAGACGGAGGAGCTCACCGAGTTGCGCAGCGTCCACGCAACACTAAAGCTCGCAAACGAGAAGGCCACTGAAGAGACTAGTCAGACAGGCTCACAGCTTAAAGAGACAGTGATGAAGTACGATGCCCTTCAGTCCGACCATGCAGAGCTGATGTGCCGATACGATATCCTGGAAACTCGTGCCCAAAAAGCGGAAAAACGATGCCAAGAGCTGGAGGACGAGAGTGTAGAGCAGCAGCGCGCGTCGGGGCTCACTATCGCCTTGCTTGCGCACCATGTTGAGCAGGAGCGTTTGCGGATGGAGGAAAATAAGATGCGCGGACTCAGGCCCGTTCACGAAATGATGCTCGATTTACGCTTGAGGCTTGCCACGGCAGACGAGTACGTCCGTAAGATGGTCCATGAGCCTGAGCCCACGAAACACGCTTGGTTCAATACCCCGTTGCCCACAAGGGGAGCGCTGCCGTCCCCTCCGGATTCCGCGCACCCTTCGCCATTACGGCTCGCTTGTGAGAATATAAGAGATCTAGTGACGGATCCCTTTACATTTGGAAAGCCTCCAATGAAGCGACCTCCCGTAGTACGTCTCCCCCTGCCCCTTGTGTGCTCTCATATTGACGAGACATATTGCCGAGTCAGATTAAAGTAGCTCTGCCGCAGAGTCCTGCCGCATCCCCGAAGTTCGTGACTAGCCCTCAGTAGGTCCTCAATCCTTTGTATACCCTCCCGTCTGACATGGTCCTGCATCGGCAGAATGTCCTCGCCTCTTTAGACGACTGCAATATACCCTCAACAAGCAATAACCATAGTAATTGTTCCGCTTCACGACAGGCATTGCCTCCAATGATATCTTCATGGCACGCACAATTCGCACGATAGGACTATCGCCTCAAATATTACATACTATCCACACCTTGCACGGATTTGGTTCATGTCACAGTCTTGGATTTTGATATCAATGTCATGGTTATTGTCTTCCTGGCGTGCTTGTCCCGCTAGGCACTCTTGGTAACGCGAAAACTTTGATTTCGGTACCGGTTAGGGCGACATCAGTATGGATAAACACAACCTCAACGCTCTGAAACATCAAATTTTTCAAAATCTGTCACGAGACCTTTTTTTGACCGTTCTTGCGTGGTGACTATTTCGCCACGAGATTAGCAGGTTAAATTTTGGGTTGAGTTGCAATTGTCTGGGCTCTAAAATCATGACCGATTGGACTTTTTTTTTTTAGCTCACCTCGCAACTTGAATAAGTGAGGGCTTACTTATGTATCAAATATCGCGTATGTACGGTACGTACGGCAAGAACAAGGCACACACCAGATGAAATTGACCCTAGCTTTCACTTCCATTGGATTGCTTCAATGTCTTGCCAGCTATATAAACTTCATTATCATGCTTCAGAGTTCCTGTCATAGGGAGGGCCAGCCACTGCTCGGAAAATACAAACGTATGGTGGCCAACTCTAGCCGCGGAGTTGTATGAACCGCGTTTTCGACGTGAGCATCCTAAAATTGCAGCAACCATTTGGGGGGAAAGAAGTATGTTGATGCCTGGCACCATGGACGGTGGCTTCACTTGAGCTTTTGAACGGAGTTGAACGCGAATGGTTCAAGATGGGCATCCAAACGGCGCGAAGACCAGCCGCGGAGTTGTAGACTTGACACGCCGAGTGACTATTATAATATAATCACTATCAGTACCATCTGCAGAGTAGTGTGGTGAAGCTGTCCTCGGTTCGTCCATCAGATCTTAATAAAGCAGAATGACCGTCTTCTGCTTTGTTTGTAAGGTCTGCCTGTGGGAGATAACATCGGATCTGAATTTGAAGCAACGTCACTAACGGTGGATTATTGTGTTTGACCCATACTATTACAAATGAGAATACAACAGATCACTTCAGTCCCCGCCATGCGAACTAGCGACATCGCTACGTTCATCCTCGTCCATGGCGCCATCATCCTCGCGTCCTTCTGCCGCTGCAGCCGGCTTATCCAAGTCGGACTTTGAGGCAGAGGCCGCAGTAAAACCGGACAAAGTAGCACCTCCAGCTCCTCGCGCATTCTTCCACGCGTGTGCCATTTTGAGGAACTTGAACGACGTCGGATGGGCTTCCCGCTCGTCGTCGGCGAAGATATAATCGTAATCTGTGGGACGTCAGCCTTGAGGCATTATCATGGGAGTAAACCGACAACGTACCTTCAACAAGCTGCCCGGTTTCCTCGTCGACGTAGCGTCGCTTCCCTTGTACGGGCATCATGCCTTGCACGCGCGCCAAGTCGTCTGGGGTGCCCCGCTTCTCCTCGAAGTCCTTCCATACTTGCAGAAGAGCCACACGCTACATACGCAACACATTGGATGGTGGGATCTGAGCGGCGGTGAGACCATGAGGGAAATGGAGCAGGCGTACCTCGTTCTTTAGATCCTTGCTCTTCAGGTCCTTGTATCCCCTCTCGAACACCTTCCTCGCGAGCTCCAAATCACCTTCCACCAACTTAACCTCCTCCTCTTCATCCCCTTCCTCTTCATCCTCCTCTTCCTCCCGCTCATCCCTGGGGAGCTGGATGGCCTGCGCTTCGAATAGTGCATATGCAACCCACACCTTCCAGTGCCCGCTCGCCAACACCAGTCGCTCGTACAATGAACGCGCCTTCTCACGCTCGCCCTCCTCTACCTCGAAGTCAATGTAGGCCTTCCATAGGAGCTCAGGCATTGAGAGCGGGGACTGGGACACGCCAAGCTCAAAAATCCCTCGCACGCGTGTGTAGTCGGCCAGCTGGGTCTCCAGCTCAGCGTATTTGATCCAGGCAGCGGAATGGGTGGCATCAAACTGAAGGAAAAGTCAGCCTCAACGGGTTATATATAACGATTTGACCGCATACCTCGAGCCATTTCTCGTACAAAGTTCGTGCGCGATCAAACTCACGGAGCTAAAGCACAGTCAGAAGTTTCCCAATAATCAGATTCTGAGACTTACGTCGAACTCAAGCTGAATATAACCTTTGAATAACGCCTCCTTTGGACACATGCCAATTCCTGTTCCCAATATCTTCCGTGCCGCAGGCAAGTCCAGTCTCCGTACTTCGAACTTAGCGAACATGAGCCACAGCTTTGCGAACGTGAACTCCTTGTGTGGGACGAGCTGAATAGCCGTCTGGTATATTTGCCGTGTTCGCGCGTAGTCCTAGGATTCCTGATGTCAACGTCGTCTCATGATTTATTGAAAGAAAGTTACCCTGATCTCGATCTCCTCAAACAGAGCATAATACAACCACAAGAAGATGTACCGCCTCCAATGTCGCTTCTGCCCTCCAGGAGGAACCTGTGCAACGGCACGCTCGTACACTTCTCGTATTCTTCCTACAGCCTCCTCTTCTTCTTCTGCTGTTGCTCCTTCTTCCTTCAATTGCTTGAACGCTCCCTCTTCCAGTCGAGCATAATCGAACCACACGTCATAGTTCCGCCCATCATGCGACAGTTCCTCCTCATATTGAATACGTCGTTTTCCAAGCACAGTCGACTCGAGCGTTGTCCGCGTCCCATGTTGTTTTTCAAAACGTGTATACAAGGCGTACAGATTGGCGGATTTGGAACGAGGAAGTCGGGATAGGGCAAACTGAAATAGAGATTAGCAAAGGACAGCAAGAAATTGCCTACAATGTACCTTATAAATGACTCGCGCTCGCTCAAACTCCTTCAACCTCGCCTCCATTTTCGCGAAGGCACTAAACACCACCTGTGCCTTGTCCACCCGCTCTTCGTCGTCCCCCACGAACTCAAGTGCAGTCTGAAATACTTCCCTTGCCTTGTCGACCCTATTTCTCTCCTCTTCGAACTTGCCCCACTTTATCCACACCCTTGGCTCGGGCCTGACAGCGGCCCACCGTTCATAGATAGCGCTCGCACGATCCCACTCCTCGTATCGTGCCTCCATTTTGATATATGCTTGCCATGCCTTGTCATCGGGCTCCCATGCCATCCAACGCTCGAACACTTGGCGCGCCCCCGGGACGTTTTGGAGGAGCTCTTCAAGGTAGACGTACTTGTACCACAATTTGTCGATGCGTGGAAGAAGTGTCACGGCGCGGTCGAATAGATTGCGGGAATGTTGGACGTTTCGAGACTTGAGCTCCATCTCTGTATA
This sequence comes from Bondarzewia mesenterica, assembly GCA_004802705.1. NCBI lineage: Eukaryota > Fungi > Basidiomycota > Agaricomycetes > Russulales > Bondarzewiaceae > Bondarzewia > Bondarzewia mesenterica. The sequence goes on from SGPL01000180.1 coordinate 29,008, forward strand.
AGAAAGCCATAGTTGAACACTTCGGGGATCGACGTCTAGTGCACGTTCAAAAACAGAGCGCGAGCGAGCAAACTCGTTTTGTTGGGCCTCCCAATTCGCGTATTGTAGCCATTCTTTACTGAATTGAACGGGTTTCGCATGAGGTGAATTCAGAGGGACGGAAGATTGAAAAGACTCACATGCTCCCTCTTGTTCTTCGTATCCTTTCTTCGAACTCCTTTCGTTTCCGACCGCGATACTCGTGAAGTTCCTCAAAGTCTTCAACGCGTTGTTTTGGGGCGCGAAACTGAGTGTCCTGGCGTTCTTGAGCCTGAAAGGAGGTGCGTAAGCATGAATGATCTGGTGAGGAATATCGCTACGATCGACCAAGTTACCTCGCGAAGGAGCTGCTCGGCAGTAATCTGAACACTGGCTGGCGCCCTGTTTTTTATTCTGGGGGCTCTTCCGTCTTGCATACTGAATAGGTTGTTATGGGATAGGGAGACAGGTGAGGGTGGGTGTAGAAACGTGAAGACTCGAGGAAAGCCTATGCGGGAATTTCAGGCGCGCTTGGCTCTCCGTGTACTCGGTCAAGATTCAGTGCTAGATAATTTTTCAATCCGATTGTCGAAGTCAGGCGGAGAGGGAATCGACAACGATGTGCACGACTTGAGAGAGTCGGTACGTTTTGTTTGTTGTGAAGGGATGAAGGTTAGTTGATCCGTGGGAAAATAGTTGGATGCGCCCACTGAGATGCTGCCACATCCGAGAAAGCCTTGCAACATACTTAGGTCGCCTATCACTCATCTTCCTCAACTAGATAGCACATGCACGCGCGATACATAAAATACAGACGAATCGAAAAAGAAAACCCGTTCCTCAGAACGGCAGTATGTATGTTTTGAGCAGTAAAGCGGTACATGGCATGATCATCATAGAACATACTCCTCCGCACGACCCCACGCGGCACCGAAGACCAGAAGCAGCTGCCGTGCTCACGCACGACCAGCTCCAGGAACGTTCCGCCGCTCCCGTCGACCCGGACGCTCGGGAACGTTAACGACGGGGACCTCAATCTGGACGGGGAGGGAATCGAAGTTCAGGTGCTTGAGAAGCTCCTGTGGATTACAGGAAGGCAGGATCAGCATTCAAACATAGACTTGAGTTAGCAAAGCAGGAAAAGAATAATGAGTGACAACAGAATGCGGCGCGAGCGACAGACCTTGGTGTCAGGGTCGATAGTGAGGCCAGATACGCTAGTGTCGAGAGCGGAGACCTCAGGAACATAGTTGTCCTTCCGCTCGCGCTCCTCTTCCTGGAGTTTGAAGGAAATCCCACGGACAGGGCCGCGCTGAATACGCTTCATCAAGTGTGTCGTGAAGCCAGAGATCTTGTTACGGAGGCGTTTTGATGGGACAACAGCCTAGTCATTTGAACACGATATTTGATATAACACAGCAGACCATGCAAAAATTAGCACGCGACAAGCGGCCGATTAGGAGCGGTACGTACGACTTCATCGATGATACGCTTGTTGGTGTGGAAGTCCAATGTGAGGCGCGGGTAGCTGGAGAAGGTCGATCAGCTCCTTAATCCTTCAGCCCAGATCCCCAGCCAATTCGCCCCTCCCAAACTTCCTGCCAGCTCAAACCTCCAAAACTTCCATTCAAGATATACCATACAGACACAATACTCACTATTTCTCAATGAGGACACGAGAAGCCCTCTTGGTAGTCTTAGTGCGAACACGACCCTACATTGTCACCAAAATATAGCTAGATCAGCGCCTTTCGCTTGATTCCGCATCGTGAGGACATAAACCGCTCACCATGTTGACTTAAAGGCTAGAAAATAAGGAAGAAAAAGGTGGCGAGGGTAGTTGGGAAGCCTTGGCGGACGTCTTGCCTGTCGGGAATGCGTACAACGACTGGAAGATGAACGGCAGTTTCCGTGGTGGCTGATCTGAAACTATACAGTTTGGTGCAGCCACACCTTCCTTTTTTGGCGCATACAACCCAAAATCCGTTCACATTCCTGATTCGTCCAATCCTCTGTCGTCGTCGCCGTTCCCCTCAAGGTGAATTTCTCTCCAGGGCTCGTTTGCTTGGCAGCGCGCGCAAGACGATATAACTCTTGACAATCGATTCTATGCTATATCCTCACGATAGCTTCGATGATGTCTAGTGTCGTCTGTTTGCTGCGTCACGCAGCTAGCTCGTCTTGACTCGTGCTTTTCGCAGCGCGACACTCGGACGAGCAATGTATGTGCTTACTCTTTTATTTTTTCCCTTTACGTAGATCCTTTTCCGGCCTCTATCTTCTACGCCTTCAAGATGGTCCGCGTTTCCGTCCTCGTGCGTTTTGCTGAGCCTTCTACTGTTGATTGGTATTGATCCTGTTTTCCAGAATGACTGCCTGGTCAGCCCCTTAATTATGGCGCATTCACCGCATTATCAAACCTTACCTGCTCATATAAATTGTAGAACAACATTGTCAATGCTGAGCGCCGTGGCAAGCGCCAGGTCCTCATCCGTCCTTCTTCAAAGGTCGTCGTCAAGTTCCTCAGTGTCATGCAGCGCCACGGTACGTTACTGTGCCTCAGCTACTTGATCATCATCTTTTTTTCCCTTCACCTTATACCTACCGCGTCTTGCGCATTCGAAAATATTGTGGAACTCGGAGTGATAACTACGATCGACGAGGTCTCGCTTCCACCCGCCCCTCGTTTTAACACTCCGAAATATTAACGACACGTCTTCAATCAACCTTACAACGCATATCCTTTTCATTACGGATTTTGAGTTCACTACGGAGACCACATTCCTTGTCGGACTTTGATTTTGCTGTGTACTGCCCACTTGCATACCAAGATGCTCATTACCCTTACAGGCTACATTGGCGAATTCGAGATCGTCGACGATCATCGCTCTGGCAAGATTGTTGTGCAGCTGAACGGCCGCCTTAACAAGACCGGTGTCATCTCTCCCCGCTTCAACGTGCAGGTAACACAGATCGAGTCGTGGGTCAACTTGCTCCTCCCAGCACGTTCGTTCGGCTACATCATCCTGGTGCGCCTATTTCGTTCTTATAGTGCGTATGCATGAATTGACCGTGTCCATTGTAGACTACGTCCTCTGGTATCCTTGATCACGAGGAGGCGCGTCGCAAAAACGTCGGAGGCAAGATTCTAGGCTATGTTTACTAGATGTTTGACTCGACGATTGGGTGGTCTTTCCGGAGACCGTGTATTCTATGCTGCATGTTTTTTGGGTTGCAATGCCATGCCAGAATAAAATTCCTGGTTACGATCAGTTCCTTATGCCCATCCTTTTCTTGTGTATGATGTGCTCTATACATGGTTATTGACCACTGATGCTCCATCATCACGCCCTAGATGTGCACCACTTCCGACGCAGCATCTCTTTGCGCGTCATTAGAACTTCGTCTTCTATTCCCCCTAAACTCACGTGCAGCTCATGTCAGATTAATGCAACCGTATCCCTCGTTTCAACGGGCTCCATCGATAGAATAGAGTCTACGCTTGATAGCGAGGATGTCCATGGGTATTTTGAATTTCTTCATTCTTTCTCCTTTACGTCTAATACCGAATTGTTTCAGTATAAACAATTTCACTACAACACATCAAGCGCAACGCAGTTGCACCTTGTATCACAGCGTCCTACACATGTTTGTCTCGGTTGGACAGGCAGCGCCCTTAGCACGCCGAGGCTGGCAACCGTCTTCACGCCATGCATAACACTATCAGCCGCCAAGCGCCGGACCACCAGCAGCCCCGGCACGCCGCCGTCCATCCTGAGCTTGACAGCGCAGACTTCGACCACGAGATATGGCAACGGGGACCGCAGCGTCGCCGTCCGAGAACTCACAGCAGTGTGGACTTGCTTCCTCGCAGTTTGCACTCGCTCCCGCGCCGCCGCCGCATCCGCGCGCGAGGCGACAACTGTCGGGCAAGGAGTTCGCGCAGCTCCGTGCGATGAATGCCAGCAGCTCGAACTCGACCGGCCTCAGTTCGCAACACAGCCGTACGACATCGAACACTTCCCCTGAGCAGTCCAACAGTAATACTGGAGGTAGGTTCGAGCACTCCGCGCGCACGACCCACCACGAGGGGTGATTCCGTAGCGAATCAGTTGATGTCGGAGGTGGTAGAGCTGAGGAGAGAGATGGACCAGATACAGGCTGAGAGGATGGAACCACCGCTGGTCTACTATAAGAAATACAGCCGAAGCATGTGTGGTAGGAGATTTCAGGAAGGTACAAGCACAAGAGTGAATGATCTTGGCAGTTGATCATGATGGAGCCGTGTCGTTTGGCGATTGTTTATACATATCCCGGTGGTTTGGCATCCTGCAGCATACAAATGTGTTTGATAGCATAGTGGTAATTGATCGACGGCCGTTCCGGTTTCAAACAAGTCCTATGAAGCAGAAACGAAGAATGGCGGCAAGGCAACATACGGAGTTTTGAGCAGAATACCCTAGCGGACGGATCAGACGTGCACGGAATATACAGAACGTCGGTCAGCAAGTCCTGATACCTGCAGCACATGATAACCCAACGAGCATAGAGCTAAGCGATGTCCCAAAACAAGCATACACTTTGCTAGTCCCCAGAAGAAAACCAAGGGGTGGAAATACAGAGCGCAATGTCTGCAACCCGAACGGAGAGTTGATGGACGGTTGGGGGAAACGTACGCGACGATCTTTAATGAAGATAATCCCTTTTCTCTTCATGGAGCTTCTCTGCCGAGCCCGCGCGCGAGTCGTCCCGTTTACTAATCGCAATGGCTCCCCAGATACTCTCCTTTTCAACAAGCCACGCCCCCACAACGCTGACAACCTGCGCGCCCAGCCCAATGACTACACCGCTGACATGCGACCCCGACGAACACGTACAGCGGGTAGACCTATTGCAGGAGGGTGTACATCACCACATTAAAGGGCGTGATGACCAGCGCGTCGGGCGCGAGTACACAGAAGAGGACGGGAAGGAGGGGCGTGAGTACGGTAAGGGCGTATGCGCGGAGGAATTTGGGCCCACGAGAGCAACCGCCACCGCTAAGTCATGTTCAAGTGACTAATTGCGACTCTCCATCATATCCAAATCAGGATTGCTTGAAGGAATGCCGTCATGAGCGAAGCTTCTCCAGAAGTCCTGCTGCCGTTCTTCGTCTTCCCTGGGTAGATGCGGGGGAGGTGGCACCAAGCCAGATTCCAAACAGGGGGCTTGGTCCGTCCACAGAGTCTCCCAATGTATATAATAGGTCGACTGTCCCTCCGTGGTGGCATGTGCACAACCGACAAAAAATCGATGTTTCCTAAGTTCAGATGGTGATGATTTCGGTTCAACGCCCAGACGATCCGAAGGTGTTAGCACCTGGTTTGAGTCCCATGATCTGACACGCCGGTAACAAAATAGGTTCTAGATAACTCACCAGAAGACGTTGTACCAGGTCTCTGGCATCTTCGTAGAAGCCATCGGGAAATGAGTAGCCCAATGTTTCGATTCTGCGGAAACTCAGATATTCGTTGACAGCCACGAATGCCGGGACACCAGCGATCATAAAATATAAAATGCAGCCGATGGCCCACACGTCCGAACTGCAAGATAAGTTGACTTTGGTACGGGGTAATGTAAATGCTAGTCACCTTTTACTTGTTGACTTCCAAGATCGGTCGAGTAGCTCTGGTGAAACATAAGCCGCACTACCAACAAAAGAACTTGTCCGAGGGGCTGCCGACAACCTTATAAGCAAGTTGAATGTGTCCACGTATACGGGTAGGGAACTCACAAAGGTCAAGGTTTGCTGCAATGTAAGCGGAACCGAAGTCTGCCACCTTTACGCGCATCGAGCCGTTAAGAAGGATGTTCTCGGGCTTCAGATCCCGATGAAGGACTCCTTTGCTGTGCATCCACTGGATTGCATCTATAATTTGCGCAGTAATATATCGAGCGCCCGACAAGGAGAGTGAACCGTGTTCCTTGACAATCTGTCCAAGGTCTCCGTTTGCGGCAAACTCCAGCACAAAATCTTGATTTCGGTGCATGTCAACCTCGAGATCTGAAGAGGGAAAGAAGACAACACACAAAGTGACATGGCATCCTGAAATGTCGAATATAGATGGATGAAACCTGGATGACCTCCGGAACAAAGTATAACCAGGGCATTCTTCTCGATAGTGGCATATCTGGCTTTTTTTTTCTTTGACCAACTGCGCCTTGCTTAAAATTTTGACAGCGTAATGCTTGGACGTGGCCACATGTATGGCTTCCATGACCTAAAGGGCGGGTCTGTGAGAGATGTAATGGTTTGGGCATAGCTTGACTACANGCCATGGACCAAGAGCCCCTGCCTATCTCTTTGACATACTGAAAGGCATCTGAACTGCTAGCCATAGGAGGAGTAGGGGTAGTAGATTTCTCGCTGAACTGTGCTAACAACCACGTAGGCGGANGTCNGGTCATAAAAACTGACGACCGAGANGNAGAACAAGAGCGAGATTGATGTTTACTGTGAGCTAGCCGAGGACNAGATGAATCATGAAGGANCGAGGNAGACAGNTAANGATGAGATTAGCACCACCTAGCTAGTTTTACCTCCCAGAATTTAGAAATCGTCACCAAAACCCACTTGCTCAGGCACGCACCCTCGATCGGGCATTCATGAGAGATCGTAATCAGATCTCGTATATGCATTTAGATCTCCGCTGTAAGTTCGGCTTCCCGGCACCCTCCTTTGCGCGGGTCGCGCTCTGTCAGGCGCTCTNTNNCNCTCTNNNNCNCNNTGNATCGCGGTGTATACATTGTATGTGTCTTCTGTGGATGGTACATCGGAGCTGGATGCTTTTCTGATGANTTGAATCCNGGCGGTGGGTTTGGAAGGCTCAGTCGAGTGGANAAGAGTAGGGGCAGTAAAGAGAAGCCTTGAACTGTNTCAGTTCGGGGTCACCTTCCTGCATCCACTGCTGCAACTGCGGATGATCCAGCTATAGCGGAACTTTNTAAGTCCCAAAATCNTGCCCGGNCCATATTCGAGTATGGATCCATGTCGAAATCCATGACGAACGGTGTATCGAAGGNGGCCGTGCAAGTCTCCCCTGCGAACCGATGCCATGGCCNANCGNANNNNCANNNNANNC
>SGPL01000180.1:36178-57023 GCA_004802705.1 Bondarzewia mesenterica
GCGNGTNNAAGTAGGAATACGCTCTGANAATCTTCTCTGAGCGTTCCATTTTTCACTTCTTAGGATTATTGTGTNGCAAAAGCACGATGGGCGAATTGTCGCACTGACCCCAGTGTTCGACACGGATTGTCATGGTGCCGAGACTGGCTANTNACTGGATCAAGTGGGATGACGGCGTCCGGAGGTGTACCGCAACCAGCATCATGTCATATCACAGTGGTGCTAAATTCAAGGGTATTTGATGTCTCTCTCTTGATGCTNCAATTCATACNTCAAAANAAGTCNANACAGCTGTGGCTTTCCGGAGATGACTAGACGCNNANCTGTACGCTTTTAAGGGCAGCTTTACGANTCGGCGACCTCCCCATCTACNACCACTCGAGCATAGTCTTAATCGACCAGCAACCGCCTACTAAGTTTTTCTCACCCAGATCTCAGACCTACTTCCACCATGCGCCTTTCCATTCTNTTCTCCTTTGCGACTTTGNTCGCTGCTGTCGTGGCATCTCCGGACTCCTTTGAGCGCATCCGCAATGTGAGGGGCGAGCTCATCACTCGCCAGGACGTACGTCCTATCTCTTTCTTCNGTGTCGATTGTGGTCGGCGTCAAGTCTCGNCGTCGGCCCTCCGCCCTGTTTCTCATACGAACGGACTGACGCAATGCTTTCNCAGTGCTGCGAGGANCCNCCCGGTTGCGGCTGCTCCGACGTATGTTTTNTACCTTCNACCNGTAGTGTTGTGTACGGGCTGACGATGGTTTGCGTNCAGTTCTGCTGCAGTGGCACTTGTTGCGTGAGTTCAGAACGCCGTCTTGGTCTCCTGGCTATTTTTGTTCATCCTNATTTCNCGTAATGTACAACCGCTGACCGACAAATCTCTATAGTAAATGAAGCAACCTCAAGAGTCGGCAACGAATTATCAAATCAATCAAGTCTAGTTCTTCGATCAGAAATTGTACGGTATGTAGTGCAGGAGTTGTGTTATTGTTGAAATGTAAAATCTACGCAAGTTGTTTGTCATGCAACCCGAAGCCGATGGCGGTGCACCCAAGGCGAAGCATGCTGGAGGCGTCAGTCCTGCTGGCCGGTCGTGTCTAAGACCCCCCTATTTTTGCTTTTTTTTGAAAACAGACGGTATCTCTATGCTACCACCGATGCAAGTAGAAATACACAGCTTATTCAATGCAATTCTGAAAATTTCCTTACATCAACACTTCAAAGCGATGCTGGGTACTTGGCTATGGAAAAGGAATCCTTTGTCTCTAGCGCATTATCAAACATCCGCAGCCGCTGAGATTATGAGCGACACACAACTTGAAGTCCAGGCATGCATAGAAACTGAAGCTGACGGTAACCTGTATATGTACTTGCTATATGCTTAAAAGCATTACATTCAACAAACTACACAGTCTTCTCTAAGGTTCAAATTGTACATGGTCTTGTCCACAACCTTCTCGATCTTCTTCCAATCGCTCCGCCGCTGGATGAACTCGTAGATATCCTACCCACAAATCCCAATGAGCACAAAAACAAGATACAATCATGCAAGAGGGACGGAGAGCGCGCCCCGACGCACCTCAGGATGATAAGACCCGCCATACCGTGTCACGTCCCGCACGATCTGCGCAAGGTCCTTCGCGTCCTCGACGACAAAGACGTGACCCAGCATTTTGAGGTTCGCAAAGTCCTGCGTGAGCGATGCTATCTATCGAATTGAACCGCGTGAAGTGAAAGGCCGCAAAAGTGAGCTCATGCGCGCGCAGCTGGATAAGGCGCGGTCCTTGCCTTGAGAGAGGATATGAACGTGTGGTAAGCGTTCAAATCTGCTATGACCTGAAAACCCCCATTGAGCGAGATGATCTGCCTCTTGATGTGCTTCTGCAAAATGCTAATTCGCGTGCATGGAGTCTGAAATCAGAACTAGGCAAGAAATGTCAGATATTCGAGGGTGCTCTACTCACCCGATCAGCCGCACCCCGACCTCGCCCTCGAATACTTCAAGCACTTCGCGGTTCACGTTGCCCTTGAGGAGCTTCAAGTGTTCCTCGAGACATCTGATGCCTTCCGTGCACCCCTTCGTGGGCCCCAAGAGGAGTGGCGCGTCGTCTGGAGGGTAATATGTGCGCGGTGGAGTGAGCGTGAGGATAATATGATCAACCTGTCAACCACGAACAGGGAAAAGTTACATATATCATCAGACGGCGGCAATCACACACAGAAGTCGACTCACCTGATTCATCAATACCTCAATCCCAGCATTGAGACCCAAAGCCACAGAATCATCCAAAACATTTTCAAAGCGCTTCTTCTCGCGCACAACACTGTTCAAGAAATCCGTTACATCAATATTTGGGGCCTACACTGCAAAATCAGTCTTTGTAACTCCAACAAAAGGCTCTCGGACTGTAAGGCGCCCTACCAGTTCTTTGTCAAAGTACAACTGGACGATGCTCTGGATCATGTCGCCGACATGCACGAGCTCGAAGAATTGCACCAAAGGCGCGACAGACGTCGTCGACTCGGGCGCCTCATATTCGGACCCATCCAGCGCTGTTGCAGGTGGCTGATACGTGCGCATATGACTAATGGCTCTGCATCGCACGACGTTTGGAAGATATATATAAACATTCAGCACGATTGAAAGATGAAAGTATGGGAAAGAAACTGACTGCTCGAAACCAGTACGAACGTGCCGCTCGCCCAGCACATTGAGCATCTCAACCGACACCTCTTCAATCGTCTCCCGCACGCGATGTCCGTATGTTCCAGGATAGCCAATAAACGTCTCCACGCGCTTCAGCGACTCTCTTGCAGAATGAATGAGTTCGAGGGTGACGTCGAGGGAGAGCAACAACTGCAAATTATCATACGTCCGCGCTGACACTGATGTCGCGTCCGTCGATGTCGTCGCCACAGTCGTCATGGAAGAACCGGTGTTAAAGCTGTCTGTGTCAGCTTTAGTGTCCTGGTCCTTCTCATCCTCATCTTCCCCACCGTCCCAGAGCACGCCGGTCTCGCCGCCCCGCTGATAGCCATCCGCGACCGCGCCACCCTGTCCGCCCCAGCGCCGCGGATCGAGCATCGAGATCCCCTGGACGGCTGCTCCTGAGACAGTGCCGCCGACGGCGGCGACAGTCCGAGGGACGATGGTGACGGGGAGGAGGAGAATGTTCGTGAAGGAAGAGAGAACAGAGCGTTTGAGGTGGGCGGGGGAGGAAGCGGCAAGAAAAGAGGGCTGCGCGGCGTTGAGGGTAACTGCAGCAGCAGTGCTCTGTGAAAGTGCTGTCGGTGAGTATTGTGAGTTCCCTCCGTACTCAGGTAGATGGAGAGCGAACATTCTTCTCCCAATCTCGGCAGATGAGCTCGAATGTTTGTTTCAACAAGTCGACTTCTTCGTCCAAGTATTCATCCATATTAGGCTCGAACATACGGTAACTGAACATCACAACAGAAAGGTGAGACGAAGAAAGCACGTGAGAGAAAATAGAACCCCTACACAACATCCTCAGCCTGCGTGCGCTGCACCGCTGAACCACCTCGCTCCTGGGCGACTTCCAGAATAGCGTCCACCATGCGCCAGGCTTCACGGAAGCTTGCCGCATTGGCTTTAAGGAAAATGGACGTGTTGGCCAGGGCGCGGGCGCGGGTGAGAAGGGGAACAATGTATTCGCCTACCTGCAAGCTGTCATGCATACATACAAAGCGTAGGAAGACGAATATAGAATACGCACAACTTCTGACGCGATTCGGTCTGCGAAGGAGATGAGTACACCGGCCGCTGGAGGAAACACACGCACGGCGCGAGCCCCGTGCTCACGGATTGCATCGAGAATAAATCCCATAAAGGCGTCCATGGCCTCAAAGTTGAGCCCACCAGACGGTCTGTGTGTCGCGTTCGTCTGTGCCCATGAGTCCAAATTAAATGTGGGGAGACGTACGTGAAATTGTCCAAGGGCTTGTAAGTACCTCCCATGTAGAATATCTCACGTTTTTCTGCCCAAACACGGCCCATCTCCCACTCGCCGATACCAGACGCTCGCGGATCCCAGATCTCCCAACTTGCCTCTGCAGCTTCCCGCATCGCAACCTCGTCTCCACGACTATCAGCACTGTCAAATGCAGCAAGAAGAGTAGATTGGAAACGATCGACAGCAGCACGGAGAGCCGCCGCAAGAGATTCGGTTGTGCGTAGAGGTTGGACATCACGAGACAGGAAGCGAGCAAGGAGATGGAGAAGCTTAGATTGATTGTGCAGCGACGGAGCAGGAGCAGGAAAGAGGGTTGTGAGAATCAGATGAGGAGGGGAAGTGAGGGCGGCGGTGAGCGGTGCGAGCAGGGTGTGTGCACGGATGTACTGAGCTCGTCGAGATGGGGCTGCTAGTGCGGGAATGAGCGCAGGTGTGCGTGGGCTGAGGGTAGCGCCACCACCAAAAGCACCCACAAAGTCCCCCATCTCGTCTGCCGCAACTGCCGGGGCGAAGAGATCCTGCCCTTGACTAGCAGAGCCGCCCGACGCGAAGTCGCCGAAGTCATCGTCCGCGACGTCAAGTGTCGGAGGGATGTCAGGCGCCGCCTTGCGCGCGCGATCATCGAGGTCGTCGAGGATGGGACCAAAGTTGTGTTCTTCGACGGCAAGTGAGCGCCATCTGCGGTCCCAGAGAGAGTCAGAGGAGGCGAGGGCGGCGAGTGCGCGGGAGACGCGTGCGTATGCGGGGATGTCTGGGACGGGAAGGTACTGAAGGATGAGAAGATGAAGGTCTGTTGGGAGTCGACCGATGAGTTGTTGTTGCTGATGAGGTTGATTTTTGGAAGGATAGAGCTTGACGGGCTCCAAAGCCTTGAACTTGTCCATCGAACAACCTGCCGCTCGCCCGCGTCCTGCTACTCCTCTTAACTAGTCGAATTCGGACTACAGATAATGTTATGGTAATGGAAGTTATGTGGCCCAATGGTCTAGTGGTAAGATACTTGCTTTGGGTAGTCTTATCTGCAAGGGATCCTGGGTTCGAACCCCAGTTGGGCCCATTAATTTTTGTGTTATCCATGTTTTGAAACATGGATAAAGCATAATGATTCAATCTTCTGAGTCTAACCGTCTCCCAACTTTATATCGCTCCGCAAGTTGTGTATATATAATATCAGCTAATGGATTGTCTGGTCACTCGGACTTGTAGGCGGATCGAACATGGTTCTCAACGCCAAAGCCGAGACCTTTGAGGGTTCCATTACGACTCGGGGCATTTCGGTGTCGGGAGTGCATTTTGATTTCTTCATTCAAGTTACGCCTTGCTAACAGGAAAAGCACCATAATCCAAGGACTTAGGCTCCCAATGAACTGCAGTTGGACTACACGAGAAAGACCGGTCTCCTCGAATCGATGACGGGAACTGAAGGCCGTGATAATAATATCTGCAACCGTAGAGACATGGCAGACCCCACAGCAAGGCAACGGCTGGAATGCACCACCTCGGCCGGACCTCAAAATCCAAGAGCACTACGTCAGAGCACAAAAAGGCACGTATCGCGTTGAATCAGGAAATTCTGAAAATCCGCCAAACGGCATCTTGCCAATGATAAGCACACTGATATGTGTGAGTCACTCACGAGCCAGCGATTGAAGACATTGTGACGACATCTGTCAATGTAAGCGGACAAATAGAGGCGACGGGATTGTTATATAAAACATGGGTTTGGGGATGTAAAAAAGTGATACAACCCACCGCCGATTTTCTTCCGATCCTGGACTACGAACACTGGGGTTGCAGACCATGCCGAGCGATCTCTTCATACACACAGCCGACATATCGGCGGTGCATGAGGATCATATCCCTGCCGCCGCCGTTTGCGATCACATCTTTGCGTGCGCCTTCCTCAGCATCGACGCTGCGGGCCGACCTCCACCGACTGGTCTTCCACAAGAATACACTGTCTGGAAAGACGCCCTCAAACGCGCCGAAGGGCTGCCATTGAAGTTGCATGACGCATCTGAACGGGCAGAAGCATGGAGGAAGAGCGTCAGAGAGGCATGTCGAGACATCACCCATAGAACGGACGAGTCGCTAATCGCCTGAGCATCAACGACAGATGACTGTTTTATCTGTAGGACCATTGCTCGCTGATTTTCCTGTCCTCCTGCGCGCAAGACAGGTCCTCCTCTTCCTCCTGCACTTCTACGTCCACTCGCTTCCCCAACCTGCGGGTGCGACCAAGACCAAACGGATCCCGAAATCCTTGGCTGTTCCAATTCTGGCCTTGTCCCGCGCGCTAGACATGCCACCGGTACTCACCTACGCCGATATGATGTACTACAATTATGAACCGATTCCGGCGGGCGTCGTGGGGAANTGGGACGTGCGAGCGCTGAACACGTTTACAGGGACGCGGGATGAAGCACATTTCTATGAGGTTTCGGTGAGGATCGAGGAGGAAGGGAAGAGGGCGATGAAGGCGATGCAGGACATTGTCGATGGTCTCTCCTACGGATCGGGGGCTGAAACCGGAATAGCGGTATCCTTACGAGATATTGCGGCAAGCGTGCACGCCATGGTCAAAATACTGGAGACTATGCGGGACGGATGCAGACCAAACGTCTTCTATGAGGACATGAGACCTTGGTTTGTCGGTTGTACCAAGGATGGCGATTGGGTATTCGAGTTAGGCGAAGATTTCGAAGCGGGGAAATTGGTCGAAGGTAATAAGTGGGTGAAGCGAAGAGGGGACGGAGAATGCGAGGCGATAGAGATGGCAGGTGGTACGGCCGCGCAGAGTTCCATCGTGCAAGCGTTGGATGTGTTCCTCGGAATCGACGGGATGACACATGAGCGCGAGAACGGGGGGAAGGGCGGCTACGGAGGAAGTACGGAAGATAAGGGCAACTTCTTGACCCGGATGCGGGCGTACTTCCCCCTTGCGCATCGCATTTTCATCGAGAAACTCGGAGACATGTCGAGCGGGCTGAGGGAATACGTTGGGAAGGAAGAGAACAGAGAGGCTCGGCAGGCGTATAACGATGCTATCAATGCCTTGAAGGCATTCAGAACAGCGCACGTACGCATTGCAACGCTGTATGTGGTAAATCAGGCAAGGCGGCTGGCTAATAATAAGGGAGGGGATAACGAAGGCGCGAAGGGGACAGGTGGAACACAGCTAGTGCCCTTTTTGAAGGGCATCAGGGATAGGACGGGGGAGGGAGCGCTGAATTAGTGGATGACTAGAGGGAATGCTTGTCACGGTATTGCTGTATTTTCGTATCTCCTTAAAGGCCACCGTGTAGCAGATTATGCGTCAATAATGAAAATTCAACGTCAATTGCTGGGGAATCATGATGTATCCATGATGATCATTTTCTCCTGCTTCCGGGTGTATTCTCAAAAGAAAACATCGAGCATCCAGTTGCGAGATGGCGGACGCTATGGAATGCAAACAACCCACCGATGCGGAGCGTGGAACGAAAGGTCAGTGACGAAGATCTTGGGATATCCCGCTCAGACTGTCGGGCAATATGGCAACTTCGGAGCCCACTCTGGCCCCGATCTGGCAGGACTCGCGGCGTCGATCACGCTAATAGGTCGCGGCCCGACCGTCAAAAGGAGCTTCGGGGCGAATGGCGGTGTAAAAGAAAAAGCATAAGTAAAGGTAGTACTAGAGACAAATCGACGTCGAGGGAGTTAAGTCGAAAGATAGGCAGACATGTAAGTGAGGTTGGGAGGTAGCCTGCAGAGGAAAGGTTGTTTGGGCAAGGGGAGAAGGAAGAACGGGCCAGCAGACTTTTCCCCAGATATGGCCGGTCAGTGTCATCGAAGATGAATGCCACAAATTCGCCAGCCGCGTCATGACACGCGAGCGCTGGACGAAAGTGAGAGATGGGGATTTGGGTAGGAGGAATCAGGATGTCATTCAAGCCAAACAACCTACGCTCACGTGATAAATAACGCAACTCACCTGCAGATGATCCTATACTATATACGCGTTGCGCGCCACGGCGTCGATGAAGTTCAAGATCCGGAAGGGTACCTTCAGCATGCATCCCCTTCTCGCGAGAATTTTGCAATTACATCGGTCGATGATCGATGACAATGTGAAGCGATCAGCGCGATGCATCAACGAGTTTTGCTGTGGCGTTGACTTTCACAAAACATCACCCCCGGGAGAAAATCAGCATATTTCGTGACTATCTCTGTTAAAAATTGGAAAAGATGTCAAGATCATGGGAGAGTTACCTCTTGAATACTCTGTTCTGAGACATTGACACATCACCACGGCCGGATCTTGGATCCTCACACCATACCGGAGCATGGGATATGCACTTTTCGGATTGGATGGTCGGTCGTAGGAAAAAGAGAGAGGCCAATGAGCGAACTTCGGAAACCGGCACGGTAAATGACTCACATACGATGTGTATGTGGTGAGCGCGATTAACAAAACGTAGCGGATTCACCAACGTACTGATCTTGCTGTTGCAGATGCAAAGACGAGAAGTAGCAGTCATCAGTTGTCAGATTTGCTGCAACGATGTCAAGACGGCGCAAAGCCAAATAAAATGATGCCAAACAGGGGCCCGTTGATCACACACTCTAGATCGGCGGCGATGTGGCCCGGCTGCAAGATGAGTACTCAGAAATGAGAATATGATCGGACGGGGTCGATCGCAAGTGCTTAAATAAAATGGACTCAACTGCAAGGCCCATCCCTCAATTTCTCTCGCATCGACTTTGAGAAATTTGAGCACTCACAGAATCTCTGATACCCCCTTGCATTGTCGACTTTTTTTATCTGCCGCATATCCCCCCCAGAGACCATGCCGCACGATATCTTTATCCCCACTCCCAATGACGCCACCAACTTGGTCGTGGACTACGCGGCTTACGCCCTCACTCATGCCTTCCTCAGCGTCGATGCTTCCGGAAATCCACCTCCCATTCACCTTCCGCGGCAATATCAAATCTGGCAGGACACCCTGACGCAAGCAAAGGATTTACCCATCAAGCTAAAAGATGCATCTAATGGTGCGGAGCAATGGCGCAAATGCGTCCGCGAGGTGAGCTTAGCGCAGAGCTCTTGGGTCAAGGTCGTCGACCTGAATGGAGAGCTGACGATATTCTGCCGATGGTCTTCATTGGGGATGTAGATGCCAGCACTCTCCGTAACAAAGTTATTGGACGACCTACCGAATCTCTTGCGCGCACGTCATGTTTTGATTTTCTTGATGCACTTCTATGTGCACTCGCTCCCTGCCTCCCAAAACGAGCCGGTCATAATACCCAAATCGCTGGCGGTTCCCGTGTTAGTGGTATCTCAGGCGCTGGATATGCCTCCCGTGCTGACGTATGCGGATACGACGTACTACAACTATGTCTTGGCTGCCGCAGCGCAAGGAGGAAAAAAGGAGGCGATGCGAGTTCTGGATACATTCACAGGTTCACCAGACGAGGCCCACTTTTTTCTTGACGTCATTGAGGATCGAAGAGCAGGGGCGATGCACGATGCGCGCGATGCAGACCATCATTTCGATCCTGGCCGATTCCACCCCGGAATCTGCGAAGCGTCTGGCAGGAGCCCTTCACGATCTCGCGAGCCAAATCGCCACTATGGGGAAGATTCTGGACAGCGTGCATGAGGGGTGCGCGCCAAGCGTATTCTATGGCGACATTAGGCATTGGTTTGTTGGCTGCAAGGGTGAAAGCGATGAAGGAGGCCGATGGATATTCGAGGTCGGAGCGGAGGAGAGCAAGAGGAACAAGCTGTTGGACCAGAATCGGTGGCTTAGAAGGGGGCAAAGCGGCGAAGAAGGTCTGTGGGAGGCCAAGGAAATGGCTGGAGGCACGGCGGCGCAAAGCTCAATTGTGCAGGCGCTTGACGCGTTCCTGGGAATTGAGAAGCTGACTCATGAGCATGGGGACGACACAAACGCTGAGGGTGGATATAGGGGGAACAGGGTCAGCGAAAAAGGTAATTTCCTGACAAGGATGCGTGATTACATGCCACTTGTGCATCGACGTTTCATCGAAGCCCTTGGGACGATGGCGACGGGATTGAGGGAGGCTGCAGGAAGGGACGGGAGTGAGGGTGCTAGGGCTGCGTACAATGAGGCTGTAAGGGCATTAAGGGATTTCCGAAGCGTGCATGTGAGGGTTGCGACACTGTATATAGTCAATCAACAAAGGAAGGAAGGTAGAGAGGCGGTAGTAGAGGGGACGGGAGGGACGAAATTGGTGCCATTTCTGAAAGGTGTCAGGGACCGAACAGGGCAGGGCACATTGGGGCAGATCTAGTCGAGTATCATATATCAAGTATCAAGTAGTTCTGTCAGACCAAGCATTGACCCAGGATAGGACTCACCATAGTAATCTAGGCTTTAGTGAGGTTCCGTGTCATGTTTCATGTACCGATAATGCCGTTTGTTGTGCTTGAATTGAACATGGTCCTAACAATGTGTGCAGTGAGTCTCATACACAAAACAATTGTCTTCTGTGTGAGGTCCGCAAAGGAGACTAGCGATGAGTCAAGTATTCCTCTCATTCGACGTTGCGTATCAGAACGCCATGCAGTGTTGGAACCTTGAAGCGGCCAGTAGTGACAAGGAAAACATCAGATTCGGAGAAAGAAAAGAATCCGTTAATCAGATCTCAGATCTCGGAACCCAGGAATCTTTTCGTGTGATTTGAAAAAATTCCGAGATGAGTTGACCAAGCAGAGTCCAGGAACCTTTCGTGGGAATATAAAAAAATAGATGATTATTCTGAAAAAGAATCAACCAATCACAACTCTGGACCCTTTTCTCAGTCCATGCACATTGCATGAATCAGTCAAATCGTGACCCAGCTGCAGGATTCTTTTATCAACTCAATTTTTCAATCGCCGCAACCGCGATGACACGCGTGTAACTGCATCGTCTCCACACTCTTCAGGTGTGCCTCCTCAAGCTTTGACGCGGACGCAGAACGCTCGCTTCCAGTCCTCCGTTGAAGCCGCCTTGGCCCTAGTCTCCGTAGCGACCTACACAGAAGACAGTCGTTCTGTGTTAAGCTTGGCCCTTCATTCCATTCTTCCACTATTTCAGAATCACAGTGTCCAGGCAGCGACTGCTTCGAACGATCACCTAACACGTGCGCGACCATGGCAAGTACTACAGGAGAGGTGATAACTTCGAAACCTGCTGTTCTTCATAACTTACTCAGCTCAGAAGTGCCCACTCTTATATTGCTCGCAAAATGCCACTGACAGTTTCGTCACTCCTATACGAAATTGTTCCTGGACCGTTCGTCTTCCGCAATGACGACGCTATCTGTGCCAATGGTCCCGACCCAGACTTCGAGGTCTCCGACCTCACCTTGTTGCATCAAGGAACCAGATGGAAGTCTATCGTAGTACGCTGTCCAAACCCATGAACGGCGAGTCGTACGTCGTCTGCAAGATGGCGGTTGGTTCGGTAGCGATGAGATGACTCAAGCGCGAGGCCCGCCTTACCAGGGCAAACTCAAGCATCTCCAAGGTGTCGGTATACCCACTTGCCATGGATACTTACTCGGTACTGTGGACGAAGAAATGGTGGGAGTTTTGGTTCTCAGTTACTGTGGCAAACCTGTCGAGCACTTCTTCTCGACACTCGACCCCGAGTTCAAGTCAGTATTTTATTCATGATATAACCGCTGCGATCTTGACATGGGCCTGATTTATTTTAGATCTGACCTTATAGATATATTTCTGGCGATACACTTTTCAGGAGTCTCTCACAATGATATTGCCGAATGCAACGTTCTTGACTGGAATGGCAAACCCGTAGTCATCGACTTCGAGGATTCGACAGAAGAAGAGTGTGGTTTAAAAATGCCTATCAAGGAAGGCGCATTGTCTCCTGGTCGTGCCGACTTCGATTGCAAGGAGCTCCACCAGTTGTGTATCGACCTCACGGTATGGAATCTATGTGAGTGTTTGGCATGTGGTACAAGATGAGTGTCGTTAATGGTAACATGTCAGCTGTCGTGCTGTATGGAGATGGGTATCACTCTGTGAAGCTTTTGACCTACGTGCATAAACTTGCTGCAGTCGCACCGAAGCGCTGGTCGCGTGAGCGTGCATACAGGGAGGCATTTGAGACGATCGAAGAACACGCACAGATGTATTATCCAAAACAGTACGAAAAGATGATGGCTTTACGGAGTGAGCCCTACTCTTATTAATGACGTTTTGACACCCTCTGATAGTCTCGTCAGAGAAACCCGCAGTTCCTTCTAACGACGGAAAATTGCCAACTAGACCGCTCGGAGGTTTATCCGGTAGTCCGTCTTCGTCCGGTAGTTCATCCATCGGCCGCAAAGGATCTTTATCCGGCGTTGGGAGCCACTGAGTCGTTCTTAATTTATTCTCTTTTCTCGTTCCACCCGTCTTTGGAATTTTGGACATGAATGTGACGAAATGTAGCTGATCCACTCATGCAATATTTGTGATCTTCGAGTCCGTACAGAGACTCTTTTCAGCCGGGTAAGTTCTTGTTAGTCAATGAGGCTTCTTACATCTGGCTGGCCTGGTGGCTGCCTCGCTTCTCAGGACCGTGTTGTTTTTGTGTTCATCGCGACTTTTGTCAACAATCGACGATCGATCAAGCCACAGCGGGAAGCATCCATCCGCCCGCATATATACATCAGCGCATTTGTCCATCCGCCACTTATATTTCGTGCTACGAAATCTGTTTCTTTGATTTTCAATGCGCCAGTGCCATCTAGCAGCAGTCTTACCAGCAGTGACACGTAGCTCAACTACCCACCCTCATCCTCCGCCATCATACCGGCCATGCCTCTCTCAATTCCCTCCCTTCCATCCGAACCGCGCCACGGTTGCTAAACTCTTCCCAATGACGACGCTAACACCGAGCATGACCCTGACTTGGCAGTCACCGAGCTCGACTTATCGCATGAGGGACGCCGCAATGAAGTTTTATCGTGGCACACTGTCTGTGCCCATAGGTGACATCACACGTAGCATGCAAGATAGCGTTCGGTAAGGGCGCCACGATGCGGCTCAGACGTGAGGCGCAATTCTACCAACGCAAACTCAAACATCTTCAAAACGAAAGAATACCTCGATGCCATGGATTCTTCGTCGGAGACATAGCCGACGGTCTTGCCGGCTGACTCGTTCTCGACTACTGTGGCCAGCCTGTTGAGTATATCTTTGAGTTCCCGGAGCGTGGTTCCAAGTGAGTTGTCTGATAGACGACCACGCGACGGATAGATACTAACGAATATCGTGAACGCGTAAGATAAGCACTTTTCTGGATATCCATGATGCTGGAGTTTTTCACAACGATGCGGCTGAAAGGAACATCCTTGACTGGAATGGAAAACCCACGGTCATCGATCTCGAGGACGCCACGGAGTACAAGTGTGGTTTGACAATGAACGTCATCGCGAAGGTGACATCGCGCCCCGTCCGTTCAACTTTGGCTGTGATGAGCTCAACTATGCAACGATATTGATATCTGGAAGCCATGTGAGTATCTGGTTTTATTCACAGGAATAGTTGTTGAACGGACACGGCTAGCCATGGTTTTGTATGCAGGGGATATCGACCAGTGAAAATTCTGGAGGATGTGCACAAGCTTGCTGCTACAGCGCCGAAATCTTGGTCACGGGAGGATGCCCCGATTGCAGCATTCGGAGTGATGCAAAAAAGTACTATCCAGTACAGTACGAGAAGATGATGGCTACGCGCAGGTTTCTTGCTGCATGAGATATTGCTACTACCGCCAATGAGTGTCGGATACTATAAGTCCATCATGTACGTTAACTGAACTTCGAAACGGCGTCTCCCTCGTAGCACGCAAATACTCGGTCCTGGTACTATGAGGCACCTGGGACGCGGGGCGCGATTTTACCAAGATGCTATGGCAAACTCGTTTTACAAGTCCATACAAAGTCTAGTGTTGGTTGGTAGATGAGTCTTATTACATCTGGCATCTGATCAATCTTCAGCGAGCGCATTGCAGCCGCCAATCTTCTTGGTCTTCAAATCACATAACGATGCACCTTCAATCATACCAAGATGAAGTACTCAATGTTTCCCAGCATACCGACACACCATTCAACCCTGCCCATCACGCACTTAAAATTAGATCACAGGAGCCATGGCTCGAGCTTACACAGCAGATTTCGGAGGAAGCGAACTGAATATTGCGTCAACAAGCTGGTCAACAAGCTGATCCAGGGAGTATTTGTATATTTATGCGACATACCTTTTGCAAATTCCATTTTGAAGTTCATTCTTTATGCTTGTAGTCCACCAATCCGATGATGTCGCCAGATCTGGCATGGATAGCTCAGGCATCTGTACGGTACGCGTGGCTACTAGAAGCCAGCATATCACAGCGAACAGAATGGGGTCCTTCTCTGTGGCACTATATGGCTGAGAAAGATAAAGCGCATCCTCGACTCGTAGACCGAAGGTGGTAATATCTAGCGAAGAAAGTATTAAGTGAACGTTGTCGTATTGGATAGTCTGAGACCATATCTGGGTAATTACGCGTTAGCATCGATCGAGAAATCGCGTCCAAAAGCCAGAGATATGTGCAAAAATGTAATAATACGCACTTGCATCAAAATTCTGTCTTGCTTCGCGGCGACTGGCAACCCTCGTGGCCAGTTGAACCTGACCGCGCGAGGCACCTTATCTGGAAAACTCCTTTGCACGGGGTCCAAGGGATTATCCCCGTACCCAAGAACGCCATGAGTCTTCACTTCGACGGTCATAGCGATCTTGTTGACCTTGTCATTCAGGCCAGGCGTGCCAGTGTGCACTATACCATCTGGAATGACAGGGCTCTGTCCGTGATGGTACGCTCCGGAAGCAGAAGAAATGCAAGGAAACTCCTCATCATGGTCCTCTCGAATTTCCTGGTTTGCAAGTGCATGTACGACGGCGATGGCTGGACGGAAAAGGACATTCATAACGTAGTCCTCGCTGTCGTGCTCGGAGTAAATTTTGTGCGGAAGGCCATGCGCTGTGTACCAGGGAATCACTCGGGTAGCGAACTCCCTGTGCACAGTGTTGTTCCAGTCGAAAGAAATTCTTTGAAGTTTGGCCGCCACATGAAGAAAAAGCTGTTCAACAAGCTTTGGGAGATATATGACCTTTGAAAGAGGCATCTCCAGTGAGAAATCAATCTTGGAAGGTTGGCGAGTACCAGCCAGCGCCTTCTCATCGTAGATCTCTGGTGGTCGTGGAACTTCCGCCCATACCAGGTCTAGCAAATTCTTGATGCTGTTTTCGTCAGGTCGAGTAAAGGGATGCAGTGGGCGACCTAGCGCCTCTGAAGCGCTCCGAGTTAACTTTTCTATATGCTCCATATGCCTGACGATAGGTGAGTCATCATCGCATTCAAGGTATCGGGGTCCGGAATCAGATGAGACCGGAGGTGGTCCTTCTCGGGACATAGGCCTATTCGGAGGAGTGATGGGAAGTGCTGAAGATGGTAGGGGAGGTGTCTTCAGAACTTCTAAAGGAATAACATCAGAAGGATCTGCTAAATCCACAGCGTTCTCTTCATCGAAATCTATGCGAGTATGGATCTTGCTAATGGTATTGTCCGACTTCGCATCCGATTGTGTCCCAAGCATGATGCTGAGCCAGGCTGAGCCTCCAGCGTATAAGTCGCGTCTGAGTTTGGGGATGGGAGCCAGTGGGAGCCCGAGGGGGTGTTACAATTTTCAATGCATGTAAGGCACCTTTTATATGCGAAAGAGAAAGCCCCCCTTGAATTTCGTGTCAAAGCTAAACTCCACGTTTTGGCCATGGAGTGGCTTGTCAGTGTCTGGCTACTGGCAGGCCCGGACTGCGCACAAAGAGTAGCGCCGCCAGCCATGCGAGGCCATGCGCTGCCAATGGCTGCCATCGGCTGCCATGCGCTTGCCGCTTGCTTACGTACATAATCGCGTGGTGAGCCACTTGAGCCACCCATATCCCCGGGCACTTAAGCAGTAACAAGTTTGAACACATTGCTTATCACTTAGAAGTTTGTTACTTCCAGACCCACTTCTCTCCTCGTACGACATGTCTCTGACAATATCATCGCTACCTTATGAACGGATTCCTGGACCTTTCATTTTCCGTAACGACGACGCTAACTGTTTCAGTGGGCCTGACCAAGACTTAGAGGTCTCCGGCCTCACCCTATTGCATGAAGGGAATCAGATGGATGTTTATCGTTGCACGCTGTCTGCACCCATCAGTGGCGAGTCATGCGTTGTGTGCAAGATAGCGATCGGCTCAGTAGCTATGAAGCGACTCAGACGCGAGGCTCGATATTATCAAGGCAAACTCAAGCACCTTCAAGGTTCCCGTATTCCCACCTGCCACGGGTACTTCGTTGGTACTGTCGACGACGAAATGGTCGGCGTTTTGGTCCTCAGCTATTGTGGCAAACGTGTTGAACGCATGTTCTCCGCATGGGACCCCAAGTTCAAGTGAGTACCCTATAAACTATATAGCTCCTGCGATTTCATTGTGAATTTTCACTCAAGGTCTGACCTCATCGATGTTTTCTTGGAGATACATCTCGCAGGAGTATCCCACAATGACGTTGCCGAACGAAACGTTCTCGATTGGAACGGTAAACCCATAGTAATTGACTTCGAGGAATCGTCGGACGAGGAATGTGGATTGAAGATGCCGATCGAAGAAGGCGCCCTCAAGCCCGAAGCTGCCGAGTTCAATTGCACGGAGCTCCATGAACTCTGTACCGATCTCCGTATCTGGAAACCTTGTGAGCTTTTCACTGCGTGTAATGCATGGTAGACATTACTTAAAAGACTATGTCAGCTGTCGTTCTTTATGGGGATGGCTATTATCCTGTGCAGCTATTAAAAAAACGTCCACAGCCTTGCTGCAGTAGCGCCACACCATTGGTCGCGTGAACGCGCGTACGAACAAGCATTTAAGACGATCGAACTACATGCGAAAACATTCTATCCGAAACAATACGAGAAAATGATGGCTTTACGAAGTGAGATTGACGTGGAACTCAATGTTGCAATACCCTCTTATCTCTGCCCTTGCTCCTCAGAAAAGCCCACACAGGTCGCGAACGATGGTAGTTGGTCCGGTCGTTCATCCACAGGCCGCGAAGAATCCTTTTCCAGCGACGGAAGCCTTTGAGTGGGGCTTGTTTCATAGGTGCCCTTTTCTCGTTCACTTTATCTATGCACCTGTACGCATGAATTTGATAAACTGCAGTACGCCTCGCTTGTGCATTGTACTTGCGACATTTTCAGTCCATATCACAGCGTGCTTGTACCGAGTCCCGTAAGTTTTTAGACGACTATTCCGTCGGCTGCCATGGTGGCCGTCTAGCCTCTCCGCACAAAGTTTTTCTGTTCAGTCACTCATACCAGAGGCCAGTGCTTCTCAGACAGGAGGATCCTGAGGCACGAAGGTTGACGAGTGGCTACTCTGCCTTTGGGAGACTAAGTGCTTCAGCATGTGCGGTGTTGTCATGACCGACGCATGTCATCTTATCATGAGAGTTGGTGAATCTGATAGAATTTCATGACTAGGGTGAATGATGTTCACAGCGGATTCCTGTTACCTTTAACGACGATTGACGATCAATCAAGCCACATTCGGAGGCACAGATATACACCAGCCATGTTGAATATCTACCTTTCAATTTTCAATTTCATCTCTCGTGCTAATCAATGTCTTTTCGGCTAATATTCCCGGAATGTGCAACGTGCTACTGTCTGCTACTGTAGGTTGTAAATCGAGTATGTCCCGATCTGTCTTGATGCCATCTCGCCGTCGAGCCGGTATGATTTCAACTTTCACTTCAGACTATTCCTATGTAATGCACTGCATCAGCAGGCTGCAGTCTGCGACGATTACCTTAAAATAATTGCCGTGATTATTCTGCGATGTGTTCAATCGCGGCGAGTTTCAAATAGCGTGGTGGTCGGGGATGGGTGACGCCTCCGCCGGACGGTACCTATATGGTCGCTGCTGGATGACAACAGCCTTGGAGCTCTACTTGTGGCTTCGTCAACGATGAAGTCATGTCCTCGAGTCGTCCACATATATAAAAGTCAGTCTCACAGTCATTTGTGTTCCATTCCCTACACAAAACATGAGTGTTTATATTGTCCCTAGGACCCTGAACCTCAATATAGCCCCCGCCCGCCTGCTCTGGCATCGCTCAGCATGCTCGCCAGTTCGATATTTCTCTCGCACGTCGCGGGTGGCAGGTTTTAATGCCATCTCAACTCCTTTTTCCTTCCTTCCCTCCAACTCACTGTCCCTGAAACCGAGAGAAAGTGGTCTTACAGAAATACGTGGACCATATTACGCGCCGGTGTGTCTCCATCCCTTATTCCAAAGAATGCTGTTTCAGCTTCCCACGTCTGTATATCTAGGTGACAAGGACGTACCTGGACGAGCTGCTTTCAGATTGGAGTGACTACGTTGATGGAGTTAAGTTCGCCGGCGGTGCATTTAGCCTCATGCCAGAGGACAGGCTTAAGCTTTTGATCGAAACGGCACATAAGTGAGTCTTGTCTGTATCTTGCCAATTTTGAACTCATACCACGTAAAAATCAACATCCAGGCATGGTTGTTACGTCTCCACAGGAGGATATATTGAGCGCGTACTCGCAGCCTCGTCGGGCGACTTCGCTACGGTAGAGAAGTACATCAAGACGTGCAAGAAGTTAGGCTTCGACGTTATCGAGATCAGCTCTGGATTCCTCTCCATACCCACGCAGGACTGGGCAGAGATCGTGCACCTTGTCGCCTCCCACGGCCTTAAGGCCAAGCCCGAGGTTGGCATCCAGTGGGGCGCAGGTGGCGACGCGTCCATCGCTGAGCTCGAGTCTTCTGGGACGCGCGACCCGAAATGGCTTATTGATAGGGCCAATTTGTTCTTGGATGCCGGCGCTAGCATGATTATGATCGAGAGCGAAGGTACATCCACTGCGGCGAGAAAGCAAGTAAATGCTGCTAACGCTTGCTCATAGGTATCACCGAAAACGTCAAAAACTGGAGGACGGACGTCATCTCGGCCATTACAAGCGCTCTACCCGCAGGAAAGATCATGTAATCGATGGAATTATCTTTTTATCATTCCATCATCTAACTCCATCGTTTTCAAGGTTTGAAGCGGCCGATCCGGATGTGTTTGCTTATCACATACAGAACCAGGGTGCACGCGCCAACCTCTTCATCGACCATTCCCAGGTATGGCCCCTTTCGCTCAGATTTATCGCGACCAAAAAGTTGATGAGTTATCTGAATTTTAGGTCGTTCAGCTTGCTTGCCTGCGTCGGGGTATCTGGGGAACGGGATCGACGTTTTGGGAAGATCACGACGTTTTGATGGTTTGAAGGGCAGAGGAAAGTAATACGAGTGCACCACATGTACATATAAGAAATGCTGGGAAGATACGTGCATACTACTCATACACAGAACGATTGTCTCTTCTGTGTGAGGTCTGCAAAGGAGGCTACGTGCGCACAATGGACGCGATAAGAATGCATCAGGTTGACAGCATAAGTATGCATTGTCAGAACTCGGGAAAGTGCCGACTGCGTCGGCGCAGACCTTGCTTGCCGGGAGTTTCTTGTTGTTTGTCGGGTGCATGATATAGCGGTTTGCAACGTTTGTTAGGCATCGTTAAAGTAATGATAATACAAGTATATGAGAACATATTTCGTAGAGGGCGGATAATTTTTAATGTTATGTTTCGTACGTTACATGGGTTCTTTGCCTTCGTACGGGACAAAGATGTCGAGTTGAAGGGGTGTCAAAGTATCTGAATTGATGAAGGTGAGCGCGAAAGCGCAAGATAGGGCGGAGTTGGTGGTCCGAAGGATGTCTCTGAACGCCAGCGAGTCTGTAACATATTTGATAATTTTGTGTGCAGTTGGCGTTGTAGGTGGTTTTGCACAAGGTGAGACATCGATACCGACGCTGAATTGCACGACATGAGTTCAGGAAAGGTGAAATGTGAGAGAATGTCGTAGATGATGTCTAGGGGTACAGCGGTGCGTTGCCTGTGGATAGTGTCAATGTCGTAGATGTCAACAGTTGTGAGTCGTTTACATATGTTTTTTGTGCGAGTGATTTGCGACGTAGTTTTAAGTTGGGCTGAGTACGTCGTGGTTTACGGATGTGGTGGTTTCGGATAGTATTGTCGTGTGCTGCAATGTGTAGAGATGATGGAATTGGAAGTAAGTTAGGCATTCGACGTAGCAGAGATGTATGTACACTGTATGTACAGACGGATAGGATTTTTTTGGTATGCGCGGATGTGATGTTTTTGGTTTTCTATGACGAAGTCTGTTACCTTGCTTGCAAGGTCTTTCGGTTTGGTGGCAATCGGAGTTGATTAGTGAGCAGTTATGCGAGTACCAGTTGATGGTGAGGGCTGATGGATCACAAATCACAGTTATCGCTTTTCTCGATCTGTCATGTCTTCAGCGACTGTCAGCAATTCAATCGGCAATATCGATGATGTTTCCATCGCAGTACAAGAAGACATTGCTCGCCTATCTGTTTCACGCATTTTGGCAACGGTGAAAGGGAAGATGGTGTTGTCAAGAAATGAGAGGCCTTGTAAGGCGCGTATGATATCGGCTATGTTGGAACGCGGGTCGTCGGAATTGATTAGACGATTGCGCGCATCACCCCAATATCGCGACGGTGATGCATACGAGTCAAGCAGACAGTGGATGGACGTGTTGGTAAAAGAGGAGATTGATAAGAAAGAGTGTCAGGGATTATGATTTTATCAGCAGAAGAGCGACGGACCAAGGGCGCACTCATCGATGCTATAATCAGTCGAGTATCGGAAAAGGTTCTAGGAT